>JAJOOO010001663.1:0-30680 GCA_029582685.1 Solanum piurae
ACGGATTATCTTCGTTACCACATGCTAGCATGTCATAAATAAACAGTGTCAATGAATTCTAAATGTTGATAAAACATAATTATACTCCCATTAAAAGCTTCCATCCAAGTATTTAATATAGTAGGATAGTAGATTGGTATGTACCTCGTTCTCAAAAAAGTAGTTATTCAGGTAAACATTGAATCGTTGTTCATAGCTAATATTTGTCGGGAACCATTTAAGAGAATATGTCATATCCAAGGTCCTTCCTTCCTCCAATGGCTTTGGCATCTCATGAGACAGGTTGATATGAATGATCTGATGGAGTGAGACTATAGTTAGATTATCAACAGTCAGTTGCAGATCATTGATATACCACAAGGCATTAAGAACTAAAAACAAAATGCCTACCTGGTCTCTATTGTAATCAATTTGAATCATCTTGTGTGTGTACAATACATGCTTGTTATCTCCAACTCTGTGAGAATACACATCGCCTACGAAACCTGAATTTCCCTTATACCAAGTGAGTTTTCACTTATGTTATAACTGTACATGGTAATTAGGAACATTAAGAGAAAAACTAGTTAAGAACATACCCCATATTGGCAAATCATCTGCAGCCAGGAAGGAAGGAATCACAAGTCATGACCCAAAACAGGAGAAAAGTGTAGAAATTAGTACATGTTAAACAGCAGAGCTATGCGTAACTGTTGAAAAGAATTGACAGTATCATAGAGATGTCATGAAACACTATACCCATAAAAAATTCAAACCAATACGAGTTGTCAATTGCATACTTAAACCGTGCAATCTTTGATGCATCCAATTTAAGTTCACAAATTGATCTTTTCTCCACATCTCCTGTTAAAAGGAAATGGATAATAGTAAAAAGAAGTGTTTCAAATCATAAAATAATACACAGTGAAAAGTTGAAGAACAGACTCTTAAACTTTATATCAATTCGGCTATCAATAAGATCATTTCCTCCAAGAACCTCGCCGAGGCCACCCCACTTATGATCACCATCAGCAGGACGACAATATGGAAGGCTATAATAACTGTAGGTCTCTTGTGGATTAACATATGGTCCAGCTTTGTTTACCCATAGAGTGACAGAATCATTTTCTTGATACTGCAGCAAATAGCAGAAAGTCGTGCACCAATTAGATAATTCATAAACAAGATTCTTGCAAGTTTTAGATGCACAATTAGTATTGGTGTTTAGACAAACTTAAAGATGTGTTTAGTTATACTTTTTACAAAGAATATTTGGAATACTATTTATGCTTGAATGTACTTGAATACAATTTCAAAAGTGAAAAAGTGAGTAATTTTCATGGCTATATTACTCATTTTCAAATAAAGTGAAAAACTATTCCGAATAAAAGTGAATAATTTTTATGGCCAAACAGATCCAGCCCCCCACCCAATTTTTGTCGTGCTCAAAACGGCGTTGTGTGCCAGCAGGACAATTGCAGTCATACACTATGCAGGAACCAATAACTCTATAATGCATAAGCCAAAGCAAGTTCAAGATCCATAAAGTACATTAGTCTCCAGTAGCATCATTCGAAGAACAAACAAGAGAAGTGTTACTACTATTTAGTTAGGACAGATGAATGTGGTCCAAAATATTTCATTATTGGGGGAAAATCAATGATGTATGCCCAATAACTTTGGATGTGCACAAGTAGGCACTAAAATTTGTATAAAATTGAACAAACATATACATTCGTCCTATGTGGCATCCTACGTGACAATTATGTGTCCTACGTGTATTATACCACATAGGACGCATGTATCTACTTGTTCAATTTTATACAAGTTTAAATGTTTAGTTGTGCGCACCTAAAATTGGACCGCATAGATATCATCTGAACCCAAGTTAAAATGATATATTTATGTATTACGCCATCGAATCAAGATCAACTAAAACAGAAATAAAGCATTATTGGGTTGAAGTAGAACTCTTCTTTGGTGTCATGGTAATAGCCCAACCCCAAAGAAAAAAAGCTACTTTAAGATGCCTCAACCACACACAAGTTAAGAGCTGACTCTATGAATCTATTGCTTATGCTCCATTTAGACCCATGTCATTCAAATACTCAATATTTTTCCTTTTAGAAGAAAACCCAGAAAGGTAAATCCATCAAAATTTGAAAAGCTATTTACTTGTAAGGATTTAAAGATTGTACCTTTGCAAGAATTGGGCATGCTAAGAAACAAGAACAGATAATGAAAATGGTGAGGAATCGGAAGGCGAAGAACATTGCTCTGAGCTGAAAAACACCAAGGAATGAGTTAGCTCGTGTGTTTTTCCAGTGCTGTTTGCTATGAGAAAATGAGAAGATGAAAGTGCGGCAACTCTTTTTTCCATTTTCTTTTGTCTAATGGATCGCAAGTTTTTGTCGCCCAAGACTTTGACTTTTGAGTCCTCAACTACTTGAATTATTAAGGGAAACTTACATAAATATACTATAATAAAAAAAAAATTATCATTTATAGCAATAACATTATTTTTTCACTTGATCACTTTTAATACATGTATAATACAATTTTAATACATATTACAAAGAACAATTTATTATTCACGCATAATACAAATTTTATTGATGGATAATACATTTATCACACATTTTAATATACTTATAATACAATGTGTCAACTTCTTACCAAACAACCCCAATATATTTTTAAAAACAATTATAATACATATATATTGCATACTTAATTCACTTTTAATACATATTGCAGATTTAACATACTATTATTATATATTGTTATAAATGGTAATAAATAAAAAGTATCGCTAAAATCAGTAATTATTTATTAAAAGGCATCCATCCAAGTAATTTTTCCAATTATTAATTTGTTTCTATTAAAACACATTTGATGTTAAGTTGATTTACAAATATTTCTTAGCTATTGAAATAAATATTCAAAATGTATTTTAATATAAAAAATAATGATAATTTATATAAGTTGTATTAACAAACAAGTACATGACAATGCACAAGAGAGGTTACTCTCTATAGAGTTATATTATATTGATCACAAACAGTGGCAAATCTATAATTTTCATCCGGCGATTCAAAAAATAAAAATAGACCTCTTGATGCAAGGGTCAATTATATTTAAAAGGAAATCTATCACTACGTTATAGCTTGCTTCTTATTTATGAGGGGGTACAAAATTAATATATCTATATAAATACAGAAAATTTATCTTATATATACGACGTAATTTTTTGTCAAAAAGGTTTGAGTGAACCCCTGAAACCTAGTTGGATCTGCCCCTATCACAAACTGTGAATGAACATTAGATGGAGCTATAAATTTATATGGACCAGAACTAGCATTGTATCTTTGGATGCATTGACAATCAAATTTTTTTGATGAATAAGGCCCAAATATAACCTGTATTACATGGATAAATTCAAAGACTCTTTGTGAATTTAATTATATGAAATAACAAATTACTAATTCAAATTAAATGTTATATTTATAGTTTATTTTAATTGTAATTCGCAGCAAATATTCCCTTTTTTTGCCATCTAATTCGGTATACAATTGGTCATTTTCGGTATACAATTAGTCATTTTATATATTTCGGTATAAAATGTATAAAATGTGTTTGTGTTTGTATAAAGCGAGAGAAAAGTGTATATACAAATACAAATACATATATTTTTGTCGTATACACTTATAATTATATAAATATAAATCTTATTATACAAATTACAATATATAAATGAATACATACAAAATTGAACAATTTGTATAAAATTTGATGTTTGTAGCGAATTATACAAATAAAAAATTACATAGCAAACATAAAATTTATTATGGAGCGCAATTATGCAAACTATAGTTATAATATACAAATATGATTTTTTATGTTTGTTATATGTGAAAGTTGTTGTTTTTTTATGGGAAAAAGCCAAATATATCTTGTATTATGAAAAATAGTATTTCAGTTTAGTTATACATTTGCACATATCTTCTAATTGTGGGACACGTGGAAATACTAAAATAAAGAGATCTATGCTCAATTTTTAATATTGAATTCAATTGGAAACTGCTTGAATTGTGTAACCCGGCCCAATCCCCCTCCAACTTAAACAAACCTACTAATGAAATAAAACAAGTTATTTTGTATAGGCACCTTTATTTTGGGGTGATTTTAAATTTTTGTATTTGTTGCTCATTTAATGAAAAATTGTGAGTTAAAAGTAGAGTAAATTTTAGGTTTAGCAAACATAAAAATCATATTTATATGTTATAACTATAGTTTGCATAATTGCGATTTTATGTTTGCTACGGAGCATTAGATTTGTATAAATCGCAGGTAGGCATTCGTTTGTATAAAAGTGTAGCGATTGTATATGTATATCGGTTAGATAGTTATATATATGTAACTATTATGTATATGTATCAATGATTGTGTTTGTATATCTGCATAAATTTTGAATTTGTATACAATTGAATCAAAATAAAACATTTGTATATCAAATCTCTTTCTTTCTCTCGCTTTATACAACACAAATTATACATTATAATTTGTATAATTTGTGTTTGTATAAAACGAGAAAGAGAGAAAGGCAAAAGAGAACTGATAGGGAGAAATCTGTATTTGTATAATTATAAGTGTATAGGACGAAAATATATGTATTTGTATTTACAGTTTTCTCTCACTTTATACAAACACAAACGTAATTTATACATTTGGGTTTGTCTAAAGTGAGAGAGGCGAGCGAGATCGTGAGAGAGGCGAGCGAGATCGGGAGAGTGGCGAGCGAGATTCTCTGGGGAGAGAGACGAATGACAAGTGTTTGCTACGGATTACAATTAAATGAAACTATAGTTATATCATTTAATTTGAATTAATAGTTTGTTATTTTATACCATTTTTCCTTAAAAGTACACTTACATATTAAATTTGTTGGGCATAACTAATTTCGCAGGCAATTTTTCTTTTAAGAATAACTTTTGATTGACAAGGCAAATTTTTAGAGAACTTTTATCTTTAAGATATAACTTTTGCTACTAAGAGGGTGTTTAAATTGCCTTAAAAGTTGGTCAAATTTGTTTTAAGTCAGTTTTTTACTTCTAAAAGTGTTTGAAAAATATAAAAAATAACTTAAAATAAGTTAAAAATGAAAAATTTGTTCCTTAGCTTTGAAGGATAAAAATTAAAGACGGACGATTTTGAGGGTCAAAAATTAAATATCACCCCAAAATAAAGTATTTGTGCAAATGAGGTCATTTGACAGTTGATTTAGTGGTGAGTTATGCCTGTATTAAATATTACATAAGTAATATTAATACTATGATTGATTTATAATTTAGAAATCCACATACCTAATACATGCATAAATTATTGGACACAAATCTTATAGTGTTAAGACATAATTACATCATATTCCTATTCTTTTTCAAATTACAAAAATTTCTTAAATTTGGTGGAATTCGGATACATCCCAAAATGTTCTGATACATCACATCCCGAATTCAAATACATCACTCAACGTTTCGATACATCGCATCTCGATTTCAGATACATCACTTAATGTCCTGATACATCACTCAATGTCTCTATATATCGCGCACGTACCAATACATCGCGTAAAGTAATGTATATGAGAATAAGAGAGGAGGGATTTTTATAATTTTTTCAAATGGTAGGAAATTTTAGAAAATATGTTAATATTTAAGGTAATTTTTCCTAAATTTATAAGAGAATATATTATTATTAATCCAGAATAAATATGAGACAACTATACATAAATCATTAAATCCTCCGTAACTAATTTTTACTTGTGATAATGAATAAATTTTTGTCTAATTAATTCATGTATTACTTAATAAGTAATATTTGCACAATTCTATCCAACTTTGTGAGGAAAGATTCATTTTCATATTTTATTTTTTCTAAGAGAAGTTTCAAAACATTTGACATTATTATATATCGCCCGGGAAACCTTTCAAAATCCAAATCTGTTAAACTAATTCTGAATTGACTTAAAAAAAAAAGTTTTTAAGCTAAAAATAAAATGTCAAACTTAAATAACTTTTGAGTTAAAAAATAAAAAGTAGGAGAGACCTATTTTTAAAAATAACTTTTAAGTTAAAAGATAAAAAGTAGGAGAAACATACTTTTGATTTTTTACTTATTTTAGTTATTTTAAACTTAATTTAAGTTATTGTTGACTTATTGTAAGTTATTTTTTATATTTGTCAAACACTTACAAAAGTATAAAACTAACTTAAAAATAATTTTGATCAACTTTTAAGTCAATTCAAACACCCTCCTAATCTGATTTGATTTTTTTCTTCTTCTTTTCAGTTCATTATTTTTATATTATTATATTTTATCATCACTACAATGACTATACAAGTCAAATTAATACTTTAAAGTCGATATTAATTAGACATCATCATCAAATAAAAAAACAAATGGAGATAATGAAGAGCAAGATGAAAGGATGGCGTGAAACACTCACATCCACTAAAATATTTATTTTTATATTACTCTTATTAAGGCTAAGCTCTTCCTTTTTTTAATTTGTGGTCAGGGTCAAATGCTTGAAATTTTAGCCACAATTTAGTAATGAGTTATACAGCTACAAAATTGACAAACAAAAGGTTGAAATAATATTGCGGAAAATAGATATTCACGCGCTCTCTGCTCACGCGAGTCCCATTAATTTGGAATCTATACTCTTCCTATGCCACAAAATTAAGATAAGTCTTTTGTTATTTATGTTGTGTCATTATCTTGATAATGATGCTTACCGTTCCTTCGGTTTAACTAATTATTATTATTAAGTGATAAAAAATAATTAAGTTAGAGATTATTTATATTTAATTAGAATAAATTGTAGTGTTATTTTTATTTCATATTAAAAATGAAATAATAATTTTAAAATAATTAATCTTAAAATAACTTGTTCCTCAACCAAACAAGATCACTGTTTGGCCAAAACCCAAAATCTTATTTCCACTTTAATTATATTTTCCCTAAATATTTTATTTTTATAAAAATAACCCCATCAAATTATGTTTCATATTTAAATCATATTTTATATTTTTTTAAATACTTGCAAACAACAAACAATTATTTATATAAATAATATCCAAACACAACTCTATACTCAACTCAAATTAAAAAATATATTTTTGATATCATGTTATAGGTTGTATATGGAATCTAATCTATGACATTATGTGATTTTAAATATGATCCTTATAGACCAAATTAAATTGTATGTTTAAGGTTAATTAATTGAGTTGAGTGATTTTGTTAATTTTAAAAAAAAATTGGAGATATAAAACATATTTTATAAAAATATATTTTAATTTTAAATATTATTTATAAAAAGTGTGGCTAAATAAAATTCCATCTCCAATTTCAATTTTAAAATTCTAAAACAAGTGAATATCTTTTTAATTTTCATACTAAATGAATATGGTTTTTGTTATTTTTTATTAGATGATAAAAAAGGGTTTGAATGGGAAAGCCCTCCCCACCTTTTGTTGAAAAAAAAAGAAAGAAAGAAAGTTCGCCTCTTTGGTTGGTCGTGCTTTCACGCGCTTCTTTGTGGGTAAGCTTTGGTTGCATAGCGTAGACCTCATATGACGTTGCATCGCCGCAAATCATCAAACACATACCATACTTTTCTAATGACTCTTTCTACACGTATTGTTAAAGCACTAACAATATGTATAGCATTGAAATATATTACTCCAATATGAAAAATGAATGACCAAATGTGCTAGTAATTTTTTCTGTCACAAAAATATGATAAAGATGATATCGAAAAAAAGTAAAGTTATATTATATTAATAAAGGCTGCTTGTGAAAATATTTGGAACTATATGAATTTCTTTGAAGATGTATATATTTTATATATTGCTAGATCTTCAAATATGTTATTGGTCTTGGGTTTGAGTCTTCTGGTATTAAATTGCTTTTAATAGGAAAACATTCTACTTCATAATGTGAAACTTTTATGTGAATATCGAATATCGGATGGAAAATCAATAAAAAAAGGAATCTAAATTTAGTTAAATTTCAATATGAATACCGTACATTGGCTTGGAAACCAATAAAAAAAATATGGTATTCCCTTCATGTCAAATTAATTGAATTGCTGAACTGTTTCACACCCTTTAAGAAAAGAAGATTAAAACATAATTTAGGCATAACTTTCCATTTTTACCCTTATTAATTATTGACAAATTTATGATTAAAATAACTAAACATCATATCATGTACTCCCTCTGTCCCAATTTATATGACTTACTTTCCTTTTTAGTCAGTCCAAAAAAGAATGACATATTTCTATATCAAGTAACAATTTAGCTATAAAATGTCTATTTTACCCTTAAAGAAATGATTTACAGCCACACAAATTTCTATCATTCATTTTGGACCACAAGTTTTAAAAGTCTTCCTTTCTTTCTTAAACTCCGTGCCGAGTCAAAGTACCTCACATAAAATGGGACGGAGGGAGTATCATATATCATATATATATATATATATAGAAGAGAACCTTAGGCACACTTACGCGGCGCCACCACAAACAAGAATTTTCTTTTAATTCATTTATTTTCAAAACTAGCCTTCCCTTTTCATGAAAAGCTGTAACTTTTACGAAAGGTTGCGACTTTAATGAATAGTTACGACTTTTATGAAAAGTAGTGACTTTTATTAAAAGTTGTGACTTTTATGAAAATTGCGACTTTAATGAAGAGTTACGATTTTTATGATTAGTTGTGACTTTTATGAAAGGTTGTGTCCTTTACAAAGGGTTGCAACTTTTTCAAATAGTTGTAACATTTTCGATAAGACACAATAAACATATGTTCGCACTACCCTTTATTTTCTATAAATAGAGGGATTTCTTCTCATTTTAAAACAACGGAAATTTTGAATCTCTTTTTCTTCTTCACAATTAAATATTTGTGTACTTTACTCATGTTGAGTGACTCACTGACACCATTGCTTATGTTACAAATTTTGATATGTATTTTTACAATCATTAATTTATGCTTATGTTATTTAGGATAAATGATAAGATGTAATAATTTTTATTTTCCTTTACATTATTAATGTTTGTTACTAGTTAATTATATATCTAATTCCAATACTAACTAATGAAGGGTAAAGTTGAAAGAATATTCTAAAAATAGCCTTGAAGATTGAACAATTAAATTAATTTGAAAATAAAAAATATCTCAACAATTCAATTAATTTGAAATAGAGGGAGTACTAAACATCTAGCTAAGTTTTCTTTTAATTCTCTAAGACCGTAATAATATTTAATCTTTTAAGACCATTTATTTTTAATATATACATAAATATAGTAAGGTTATTTGTGGCAATAAAAAAGAGAACCAAAAAAATAATCTCTCTAATTTATTTTTAGAAATTATATTACAAATATCATTAAACAATACAACTAATATTTACATTTACATATCATAAATTATTAAAAAATAATTAATATTTTTTAAAATTAAAAAAGTAGGAGTGATGGAGAATACTTGTCAACTATTTTTCTCCATAGAACTCAACATAGTATATACGCTTATACAAAACAGAGGCTTCTACTCTTCTACTGCTCCATCTTCTTCTTTACCTCACTTTTAAAAAAATAAAAACAACAAAAAATTCACCTGAAGAGAAAAAAAAGTAAACTTTTGCTAGAAAAATTCACCGATGCAACGTGGAACTGCCGGTGCCGGAGGCGGTGGACTTTCCCGTTTCCGTTCAGCTCCGGCGACATGGTTAGAAGCACTACTTGAATCCGACACTGAGAACGAAGTTATTCTTAACCCTTCTTCTCCCATTTTACACAATCCCAATAAACCACCACCTCACCCATCAACTCCAAAGCTTAAACTGGAAACCGGTGGAGCTACTAGGTTCACTGGCGATCCGGGTCTGTTTGAATCCGGTGGTAGTAGCAATTTTCTCAGGCAAAGCAGTTCTCCGGCGGAGTTTCTTTCACATATCAGCTCTGATGGTTACTTCTCAAACTATGGAATTCCGACCAGTTTGGACTATCTATCTCCATCCGTTGATGTTTCGCAGTCCACTAAGCGAACCCGAGACGGTGATTCCGAAAGTTCCCCCAGAAAATTAGCATCCCAGTTGGTTAGTATAAGTTTAACAACTTACCCAAAAGTTTGAATTTTTATTATCCATGAATGAGGGGTTATTATTTTTTCTTGAGATTGTTTTGGGGTTGGGGTGACTTGAACCCAGGATCTCTGTCTGCTTGGATGTATTTCGAGAATTTTATGCTAATCATTTGGATTTTAGTTCATTTATAATATGTTCTATTGAAGAGCTATTACTAATTGTTTTGATCTTTTTTGTGTTTTCCTTCACAACTTTTGCTTGAAGTTTTTATATGTCAAAGCTAATTCAATCTTGAAAAATAATGATTTTTACTTTTAAATTAACAGAGTCTTGATTTTTCATCTAATCCGAGATGGATGATTGTGTTGTCTGAAAGACTGCCAGGGAGTCTGACATATATTGGTGTTCCTCTATGTCTCTTTTCTTTTTATTATTTCTGTCCGGATTTGATCTTCAAGTCTTTTGGTTGTTGTACAAATATAACCTATGCTGAAAGATCAATATATAAGGACTATAAATTGATTTCCGTAAAATTAGTGATATGAAATTATTACTCCTAGTTAATGACACTAACAGCCAATAATTGTTGGAAACAGTTGTGCATAAACTTTGAAGCAAGTCTGTCTAATGGTTGTATGATTTGAATTACCCCATCCTGAAACTCCATTGTTTTTATTAATATTTTCATACTTATGGTTGTTTGTGCTGGGAGGTGTAGAAGGGAGAGTCAAGTGGGCAGTTACATGGTTCTGGTGGGTCGCTGGATGCTGAAATGGAGAATCTCATGGATGATTTGGTGCCTTGTAAGGTTCGAGCAAAGCGTGGCTGTGCTACCCATCCTCGCAGCATAGCGGAGCGGGTAAATCATTGTTTCCCTTCTCTCTTTTTGCTTGTAATTACCTGTGTTTATAGGCAATTTAAATCATTCAATCATTAAGGTTGCGCGTGTACTTCTCTTGTGCAAGGTTCGTCGAACGCGTATAAGTGACAGAATTAGGAAGCTTCAGGAACTGGTGCCAAATATGGACAAAGTAAGTTATTTATGGGAGTTCCTTGTACTTGTGTGCATAAATAGCAATTTCACGAGGGCTTTGACTTGTGCTAGTTTGAGGGATTTGACACCAGTTATTTTCACACTTCTATCGTGTCTCCCTCTACAGGAAAAATGATGAACAAGACACCCACCTTTAATATCAAACTGATAATCAACTTCTTTATGACATCAATGGTCTTAATGGGTGAGTCTACCGAATGTATGGAGAGAAGTAGCTACCAGGAATAAAAAACATATTTTATGGCATTTGAATCCAGTTTTTCTGACAGCTAATTCTATTTAACACTATTGAATCTTAAAAGATGAATTTAGAAATTCGAAGAACAAATAGTCCAATACTGTTTTTAATGCAATTGATTGACTGTAACTAGATTTATTAGGATTTTGTAAAGAGAACTTTTGTGATGGAGGACTAAATTTTGTTGTAGTACACCTGTGGATATATAGAAGTAAAGTTTACCATTCTTCAAAAAAAAAAAACAGAACAAACCGTCCAAGTTTTAGCCATACTTAAAAGGCCAACACTTTTGTAATACCAGTGAGTCCCTCCCAAGTGGTTTTCCATTTTCTATTGGGTAAATAGGTAAGAACTTTTGGTGAATAGGTCAATGTAATACTCATTACTCACCATTTGAGAGATAAGTTCTTACCTATTCACCAAAAGTTCAACCATTATTAGAGTCGGCCTAATCTTTAGAAATTGTAGGGAATAAGATAAATTTTGTTTATCCTCATTGAATCTCTCCTTTGCTTATGCCCAATCCATTTGTGATGAACTCACAATAGCCATTTAGCATTAAAAAAAAACCCTGAGCTTTTGCTTAACGAAGCTCCATTCTCGATTTTGTCAAATCTCAACCCTCTTATTGCCAGTTGAAGTAAAGGCCAAATCTTAGGCAAACTAGATTGATTGGTAGGATATTTTAGAAGATTACTCTAAGTTGTTTGATATGTTCAAGTACGGTTAGAGTATCATTTCAAAATAAGTATTTTGGTCAAACATCAAAGCCAGATTTAAGCAACAATACATTCCCACACTTCAAAAAATACAACCAATAGATCAATTCTTTAACCTTAGGCAATGACCACTAGTACTACCAAGTAGGTTTTGATTCCATGATCTATAATCTAAGTCTTTGTTAAAGAATGCATATATGTTATTGCATAAAAATAAATGAGTTTTTATCTAATGGGTAAGTGCACCAAGTACATCTTGATTTGTTGTATAATTTAAATCTGGGTTAAAGAATCCATATATGTTTAATTCTAAGTCGATAAATGAGTTTTTACCTACTATATAAAAAGAATGAGTTCTTAACATAGTAAGAACAAAGAGAGCATTCTCCTAATTCTTTAGACTTTAGAGAATGCACACCAAAATGTCCTTTTCTGCCTGAATGCATACCAAAATATTTTAGATTTTGAGAAGTAACTTAAAATGTCCTTCTATTGATGGACATTCAAGATTGGAGAATACTATAGCTTTGATTTGATTCTCAAGATATCTTAGAGTCTGAGTAGTATTGTACCCCCTCTTTATCATCTCAATCTCTTTCACTCCTCTCTCTTTATACCTTTTGCTCTCTCTCTCTCTCTCTCACCACTACATTATTTGTCGAGCCTGCCGTCATTGAACTTCTTTTAGACCTCAATGTTAATTTGGCTGATGTCCTGATTTGTCCCTAATTCTTATATCATGTGTATGGGATCCTTAATGTTTTGACTTCACTAAGAAACAGTGCCTGGCTCATTTTGGTTATTTTTGTGCTGGACAAGATGTCATATGTGTGGTTAATGAGGATCAGCAGTTGACAATGTACAGAACAAAGAAGAAAAGCTATCTTACAATAACGTGATATTTTATGGGTGTTAAAATTTGATTTTCTTTGATTAAGAATGAATTGGTAAAACTAAGGTTTGTAATAAAATGAAAATATGTCTCGCAGATTTGGGGTGAACTAGAAAGGATCTTGATACTTGCACCACTTTACAGTGAAATTAGCTGCAAATAGATTGACTGATTTATTTCTAGTTGTCTGTGTTATTCTTATTGTCTTCAGGCAATTCATGACTAACATTGAGTTTTTCCATCCACAGCAAACCAACACAGCCGACATGTTGGAAGAAGCAGTCGAATACGTCAAGTTTCTGCAGAGGCAGATTCAGGTAATTCATGAATTCACTCCAGTGATTGAATATCCCAAAACTCTGTGGAAAAGGAAGTGAGTAAGACAAAATAAATTAAGTGGCGTAGTCAAATCTTTTCTTTCGATAACCTCAGAAACAACAACCAGTTTGCCCCAGCTTCTGTACATTAGCAGAAAAGGTGAGTCAACGCCATACCCATGCAATTTCTTAGCTGGTCTCCTTTATCCTGTTTCATTTCTGCACAGAAATTGCTTCCAGTTTCTGATTAATTACATACGAGTTATTACTTTATGAGATCTTTTAATATAGTTATGTAACATGATTTGATTAATGGTAGTTACTGGTCTAGTGAAGCATGTACTTAAGAGAATTGTCACATTTCTATCCAAGGGTGGGTTTCATTTTAGAAATCTAATCCTGCAGGAACTTACGGAGCATCAGAAGAAATGCACATGCTCAATGAAAGATCAATAATGAGAAGAAGAGAGCTCCACTAGAGTATATAGGCAATAGTTTTGTTAGTTGCATGCAGTTTAGAAATGGTAATTCACTCCTCTATATCCTATTCTTCTTCATGTGTAGATATTAATGGAAATTTGCACGAGCTTTGCTACTTTAGAATCCAGAATCAGCTTCGGCTTTTAATTATTAAATTTAGGTTGTACACTTTTCTGGTGCAGTCGTATCATGTTGTATATGTAGTGTCAATTTGCTTAATAGTCATATTTCTGCAGCAGAAACACTTCACTTTCTGAAGATGTAATCATGATTTGCAGACCTGTCATGTTGAAATCAATAAATATCGTTGCATCAGTGTGAAGTTTAACAGTTGGATGTCTTGGAAAGGCAATATCTTTTTTATTTTCTTTTTACTGGGAGACTTATATTTTTTATCTATGCTTCTCTTTCCATGTTTACAGGTCGGGGTATTTTGTACTTTTAGGATTTAGCGTTCAGATGCTGCATCCCCAATACTTGCATGTTTATGAAGTCCATATAGATAGCTTTTCTTAAACTGAAGGTGCAGTATTACTAGTGCAGTTTTGTCTTTGCAAAATGGAGCTTTTTGGAATCTTTCATTTCTTTGATTGTGCATTTTACATTGTTGATAATACAGGATTGAGCGTTCATGATTATTTATTAGTTACTAGTTTAACGAGGTTCAGTTGCTTTATTAAATATATGTACTCGGGTTTTAAAAAAATTAGAGGGCTGAATGTATCGACTCTGTTGATCTGAAGGCCTTATTCACTTATTAACATTTGCCATGTTACCCTTTGAGGTTTAGGACTGCTTAAGAATGTCTTCTTATCGGCTGATTGTACATGTCGCCTGTTAAGCATGAACACTTTTGAGTAGAGGCAGCTCTAGAATTTTTAGAACATGGGTGCACCACTAGAAAAGGAGAGGAACAAATGCATTAAGCTGGAATTGATCCCTATTCTTCTAGGTAAATAACTCAACAATTAGCTAAGTGCACCATTTAGCCTTCTTGGAGTATAGATGTTAGTAGATAATATTATACCAATTCAAAAGAATTTAAAATATGTACATAAAATACCTAGTTTCACCTATAGACCATGGGTTCATGTGCACCATAATCTACCCAATAAATCCACCCCTGCTTTTGAGATGCGTTTAATGGTCAAGTTCCTAGTTATGTACTTGAAGGTCTTGAGGATGCCCCAAAAGAGAGAAAATAAATAAATAAATAAATAAAGCAAAAGAAGATTTCACCTCCTCTCCCTCATGAAAGACTGATGATATGAAAGGTCAAGTGTATCCTTTCGGTTACACACACAAATAGACATTCTTGTGAGTGAGTATTAATGCTGGAATAGTTTGGGTGTTATGAATCAGCCCAAGCCCTGGGTCGATAGCTATAGGGATGTCACACAAGCAACTATTGGGCTGAGAAATTGAAACAAAATACCTTCACAAAGGTTGATTTGGGATCCAGGCCCAATTAGCAACTAGTTTAAAAGGACCCTCGGTTAGAAAGAATAGTTTATGCGTATTATGATCATGCTTAGGCAAAGTCTATATCTCTCATCCTACTTTCTCTACTTCTAGTTCCCCGTCTCCTTCTTCATTCGATCTTAGTTCTTACTTTCAATATTTCTGTATTTCGGTTTGGGCTTTTGCCTTTTGAGTTGTTGCATTTACTTTGTGGAATTGTAATTGAACTTTGCCTATAGGTCTACACTTTATTTCTTCTCCATTTAGTGCTCTGATAAAAGAGCAAGTATGCCTTATCAATAGAAAGTGGAAGTTTCTTGTAGAAGTGACAGATAGCACATTTTAACATACCATACATATTAAATATAAACCTATAGGAAAATCATGTGTTCATTATACATTATGGAAGCAACTGGTGTGTAGATTGGGGAAAAGCTCATGTATATTAGGTTAGTGTTATCTGCTGGAAATAAACAGGTTTTCGTAAATCATGTTTTACTTGGGAAGTAGGGAGGAGCTGAAGAAATTATAATGTTGTAGCATGTATATTATCGGCAACATCCCCATGTACATGTGTTCATAGTATTATAAACAGTGCTGTTGCAGGGATCAATGCCTGCTATTCACTCTTAGCCCTGGTGAGTAATCTTCTTATTTGTAAAAAAAAAAACATAATAATGTATTATATTACAACATTGCTTTTAGATAGTTGCTCTCTCTTGCTAGATTTGAATAAGAATGAATATGTATCGCGTAACTGGCATTAATAAACCAATGGTGATGCACGATATTGTAAGGAAAACTGACATTTGGCTAATTATCACTCTCTGGAGTCTGGATTATGAAAGATGAAATGGATTACCTGTATTTGATGAGGCAATGAAGGGAGGGGGAGGAGGAGGAGTGTGTGTGTCATTGCATAATAAAAACATCCACAGAAAGGAAATTACCTATTTTAGTTTGTGTTATACATCTGACATCCTAAAGAAAATTTTCTTCTGTTTCAGATAAAGAATATTGTTTTGTTGAATCTTGTTTGTTATTTTCCATTCTGCCAACAACATGTATAAGAATTTATGATTGATTCAGCATGAGTACAGTACAATAACCTACTGTCAGAAAGACTTGGGCCTGTTTGTTTGTTATCAGACAGGGGATAGGACATCCGGTATCAGAGAGGGGTTAGGATCCGGATACATAGGGGAGGGATGTATCCGAGAGGGATAAGGATGTATCAACGAGATGAAAGTGATGTATCCGAGAGGGAATTTTTGAAATTATTTTAAATGGTAGGAAATTTTAGAGATTATGGTAAAGTAAGATGTGCATTTGGGTAATTTTTCCTTATATTAAGGTGCTTGAATTTGAAAACCTATATGATTATTAAGATATTGTATCTAGATACGGACGCTAGATAATTAAGACTGTTTATCCATAGCATTTAAATGTGTGTAATTCATCTTGATATCAATTTTTAAGAGAAAATCTTAAGTTTTATACCCCCTTTGTTCTAACATGTTTGTCTGATTTTGATTTGACACGGATTTTTAGAAAGTAAAGAAGACTATTGAGTCTTGGTGGCTTTAAATTAAAGGTATGCAGTGTGTACCAAAATACTTTTTAATCTTGTGGTTTTAAACATTTCATTTGGAAAGTTAGAATTAAAGAGTTGATAAAAAAAAAAAAAAACATTCTTTAGGAAAGAGATTAATAAAATAGTTAACCAATGACCCCACACTCAGAAAGTTAGTGGGGGTGGTGTTCGGCATGGTTGTGAGGTGGTAGTTGGTCGTGATGGTTGGTGGTGGTGATGGGTGATAGTGGTAATGTAATACTAGTAGGTTGTTGGCGATTGTACGATGGTGGCAGATCATGATAATTAGATGGTGATGTACATAGTGGTTTACAAGGTTACTTTTGGAAGATTTTTTAGTGCAACATTTTAATGATTTTAAGAACATAAGTAAATAAGATCAAGGAAGAAAAGTACTCCACACACTTAATATATTGCAATCTAAAGGACTCTAATTCTACCCCTATTAAGTGGAAAGTGGAAACAAATGAGGCTCTAGAAGTATTATAATCAATGGAAGTAGTAGGATATGGAAAAAAATAAAATTAAAATATTACCTAGTTGATATATATAAAAAAAACTAATCCAAAATAGCATTTCTTTTTCTCTTTCCATTTATTTTTTGGGCATAAGTTTATATTCACTTAACAAACACACATATGTTCTTTCAAAATTGTTCAACTTGTGTATGTGAATAAACCTTTAGTCTCATTTACCAATTTAATCCATCAATATGTACATTGATCAATTCGTTCATTTTGGAAAATTGATAAATGGAAAGAAAAAAGAATTTTAACAATTCCTTAATATGCATAACTGGTCAACTCATTCATTTTTAATTTTGGAAAATTAATAAAGTGGAATTTTTTTTTAAGAATTTTAACAATTAAAAGTTTTACAATTACATTATCAAAGTTATGTAGACTTTTTCATTAATTAGTAGAACTTATATTCCCTTATTTGATTTTTTCCCTAACATATCTCTACGTCTTAACTTTGTTAGACGCTAAATTGGTATGTCATTTGCGCCATTAACATTTCTTCTAAGATTGTTTTCAGACCACCAAAGGACAATTAATCAATTTGTTACTAACATCTTTATTCCTTTTTACTCTATTTTTTTTTTTTTAAAAAATAATCAAACAAATTGTAAATATTTAAGAAAAAAGTTTTTTTCTTCTTCTTGAAATGAGATATCTATCTTAATTTGTTCTTGTGTTAGTCTTTTCTATTAATGAAAAAAAATGTTGGTTTTATTTGAAGTAAAGTATGTTCTTTTTTCTAGGTTTCATTTGTTTTTTACTATCAATGTAGTTATTATTCTCTTGAACCGGGAGCATCGTCCTCAAAATTGAATTCTGCGATGCGCAAATTTGATTTAGTTGGATCCTAATATGGATATCGAACATCAAATGAGAAACTAAAAAAAGAAATGATGATATGCATAAACTTTAATTTCAATTGAATAAGCTCTCCTTAGAAAGAAAAAAGGAATAGTAACAATTTTAGTTAGCTTGTTAAAAGAAATTCACCCACCTAATTATAATAGGTTGTAAGTATCACTGGTAAATACATTAATGAAAAGCTTATCTTTATTTAAAATCAAGAATGTTCTTCTTTTTCCTTGTTTGATTAATCTTTCTTTTAATGTAGTTATCATTTGCTCTTGAATAAGGAAATGACAACAATACTTAAACTGTTATTCAATTGAATAAGTTCTACATACTCCATAGTCCATAGAAAGAATCAAGAAGAAGGGATCTCCACATTTTAACATTTTTAATCAGTCTATTAAAATATTCATTTGCCTAATTTTAGCTGGTTGTAATCATCACTGCTAATTATATTTTGTGTACTAATTTAAGATTATAAAAAGAAAATAAAGATCTTTTTTGCTAATTATTGTATGGCATAAAAATCTCATAAAACAAAAAAACAAAATAGATTAATAGGTTGAAGGACAACTAGGAATGACAATGGGGCAGGGCAGGACAGATGTGGGGCAGGCCTAAGTCTATGTGAGGCGGGGTGGGTTGAAACAAATCATTTAAGAAATTAGGCGGGTTGTGGGTGGAAATTTTTTCTCTACTCTCTTAATCTAATCTCTTGGCCTTTTCAACTCTCATATCAGATTTAAGAGCATAATATGACGACCCGTCATGTCATCATGCCACAGAAGCGCCATGTAAGTGCCACATGACACAAAGTTGCCCATGTGGATGACTTACATAGAAGAAAGACTTTTCCTTGTGGATAATTCTAGAAAAATAGAGAGATTTCCTATGGAAGTTCCTAGAGTTTTTAGGATTTGCATGGAAGGTCCTTGAAATTTTCTAGCATTGCAGAAGATTCTAGAGAGATGACTATTTTGTAAATATTTAGGAACTAATGTAACAATTATTATTTCCATTTTAGCCCCTAAGTTAGTAGTATAAATAGAGAGGCATCCATTTGTAAATTAATCAAGCAAAAATCAACAAAGTTATCTACAACACAATTCTTTCTAGCAATCCTCTATGATTCTTTCTTCCATTTTCTTAGTGATCCCTAGAGTTTTAGGCTAACTTGACATAGCAAGATCGTGAGCAAGTGGTGCAAGATCGTGATCAGGCCGTCAAGTGTCGCACATGTGCTTAGTAAAAGACTAAGGACGTGACTATGTGGTATCAGAGCAAGGTTACAACTAAGGAATGACCTGCGACGGAGAAATCAAAGTTGTTAACACTTAAGCCAACGTCACTCAAGATGCTGCCGGCAATAAAGGCTATGGCAAAAAGAGGAATGCCGCCAACAAGAACCAGAAGGAGGCACTTGAGGTTAAGCCAAATGAATGGCTTACATCCCCAAGAACCTTCTACCATTGAGATGAACGAGGATGATGCGGAGGTCCTACCTGAGGACGTCTCATTCAGTAGAGAGTGGATCATAAAGGTTAATGCGGGGATGGATGTTTTCGAGATATTTGGCCAACATTTGGGTAAAGTAAAAGGCACTCTAGGTGTTCTTGAGGGGCATACTCTTGAAGAGATCGAAAGCATATGAAGTGACTTGGATGAGCGTATGCAAACAGAGATAGAGATGAGGCAGACCATCGCTACCTTAGAATACAGGCTTATGGAGGTGTTGGGCACTATCAATGCCATGGAGGTAAAGATAAACACACTCGAAGAGCAGGTCAATGTTGGCATGACTGAGACTGCTAGGAATGTTGTCGTGATGATTGAGGCTAAGACCGAGGCTCCCATGCCACCAATGTTTAAAGAAGTTCATAGAGAACTTCTTTTGGAAATTGGAGAACTATTTTCGACGTGAAAATGTAAGGGATGACAATGCCAAGATCAACACTGCAGTATTGTACTTGTCAGAGACTACCATGTTATGGTGGAGACGTAAATCAGCTAATGCTGAGAGAGGTTTGTGCACTATTAGCACATGGGATCAGTTCAAGGTCGAGTTTAAGCGACAATTCTTTTCAAATAATATTTTGTATGAGGTAAGACGTAAACTTCGAGAGTTGAAGTAGACATGGAGCATACACGACTATATCAAGGAGTTCACGATCTTTATGCTTCAAATCCCCAACCTCACTAGTGATGACTTATTGTTCTACTTTATGAACATGTTGCAAAATTGGGCTTAAGCAGGAATTGCAGTGATAACGATTCACTGATATAGATCAAGTCATAGTGAAAGTCGGATCTTTGATGGATTTCAGGAATGAAAAGTATGACAAAGACAGAGGCAGTAATTAGAAGATGACATTGCTTGTGGTGGAAGAGATTATGGTAAAAGCAAGGACGTGCATCAACAACACCACAAGACTACAAATACCTATAAGTTCGATAATAAGAAGTCACTATGTCGTCAGAGCTATACGGAAAAGAAAGCACAATCCGAGAGAAAATATTGCTACATATGCAGGGGACTACACAAATTCAAGAATTGTCCCGACTTAAGGAGTCTTAGCGTTATGGTACATGAACAGAAGGAGCAAGCGCAAATAGAGAGTTTGATCACCACTAAACTAAGAGTGATTGGACTATGTGGAGCCATTAACTATCAAAGTTAAAGAGAATAGAAATCAACGTATGGATCTCATCATAAATAATAAGCCCGCTTGTGCATTGGTTGACACTGGAGCAACTCATAATTTATGACCGAGGTTGCAATGAAGAGACTAGAGTTGAAGCATGCTCCAACTAACTCTCGCATCAAAATCATAAATGTTGATCCTCAAAATGCTCATGGTGTTGCCAATGTTGGTATCAAATTGGGTAATTGGAAAGGTATGAAAAACTTTACCATTACAAAGATGGATATCTTTGACATTATTCTAGGGAGAGTTCTTCACAGAGTGTCATACCTTGATCAATCTCTACCTCAATTGTCTCTAGGTCATGGAATGAGAAGGAGTCTGCATGGTGCCTACGCCTACTGTAACTATACCATACAAGAAGAATCAAACACAATTTTCGGTTAGATAACTTGTGAAGGGGCTCAAGAAGGAAAGACCAATGTTCTTGAAAATCACTAGTAGTTTTGAGGGAGACAAAGACAAAAAGCCATTATCATTTTTCACGACCATTGAAAAGGGAAAGCATAGGAAGAATCGTCGAAAGAAGCTACACGAGAACGGTATGAGGACTTGTGGCTATTCAAAATAAGATTCGAGAGTTTATGACGAAGTAATGCACCGTGGTCGTCGAAACATTAGGTGGGGGAGAGTGTGACGACCTGACATGTCATCATGCCATATAAATGTATGTAAGTGCCATATGACACAAAGTTGCCCATGTGGATGACTTACATAGGAGAAAGACTTGTCCTTATGGATGATTCAAATAAATAGAGTCATTTCCTATGGAAGTTTCTAGGATTTTTAGTATTTGCATGGGAGGTCCTAGGAATTTTGTAGCATCGTAGAAGATTCTAGAGAGATGAATATTTTGTAAATATCAAGGGACTTATGTAACAATTATTATTTACTCTTTAGCCCCTAAGTTAGTTGTATAAATAGAGGGGCATCAATTTGTAAATTCATCAAGCAAAAATCAATTAAGTTCTCTACAACACAATTCTTCCTAACAATCCTCTTGTGTTCTTTTTTCCATTCTCTTAGCGATTCCTAGAGTTTTAGGCTGACTATGCATAGCAAGATCGTGAGCAAGTGATGCAAGATCATGAACAGGTTGTCAAATGCTACACATGTGCTTAGTAAAAGACTAAGGACGTGACAAAAAGCTCTTAACAATTACCCTCTTGCCTCTTTCTCTGATTTAGCAATTTAGAAATTGTTTATTTAAGACCACATTTAAGAGCAGAAGCTCTTAACTGTTTTAGCAAAATAACAAAACGAAGAAACAAATAGAGATAACATAAGCAGGGCGAAGCAAGGCGGATATATTATGCCGGGAGGGGTGATTTATAAATAGGAGAAAATATTATACGGGGTGGAGCGGGTTAAAATTGTGCGGGTTAAGCTTCAACCTGCTTCGTACCCGCACCAACTCCAACCCGCCTCATTGCAATCCCTATTTTTCGTCATAATTGTGGGGATATTTTTATAAATAAATATTTTTATATAAAGCATACTACTTTTAATATACATCAAACCAAACAATGAATAAGAAATAATATATGCATAACTAATACAAGCATTACTAATACACTTTATTGAGCATTATTTTTATATACTTTACCAAACGACCTCGTAGATAGCAAGGAGAACTTTCGTCTTTTTTCCCCAAGTATATTCAAGTGTATATAACATAATTCTCAATATCTATATTAATATAGTATCATATATAGAGGCAGAGGCAAATCCAGAATTCAAAGATTATGGGTGTCATATTGTCTAAATAGGGTGAACGGGTCAGTTCTTTCAATTATAGATTATAATTCCGGTTATTTGATTATTTTTTTCTATTTTTATAAATAAATTGATCAAATATGCACATTTGATAATATTTTTTTTTTAGATATGCTAATATTAAAGATATTCTAAGTAGTTTTTTTTAAAAACAAAGGACTATAATTTTGAGAAAACAAGAGATTTTTCATCACGTTTAAAATTTGAATTTGTATAAATCATCTACTCCACTTAGTGTGACGTGAAAGATGGAAAGAACCTTTAAATTCAAAAGCTTTAACATAAAAATATCCATCATTTTAAAAAAAAAAAATACTATCTAAATATATTTTAATTAATATTTATGAGACGTTCAAAAATGAATATTGATCTGTAATTAATATAAAATATACACACAATATTCATATCAATTAAAATTAATACTTAGTGAAAGAGAGAGTACATAAAAAAATAATAATCAAGAACTAAGTCAAGCAAAAAACAGTTAATTAGATAATTATGTAATCACAAATAAAGAAGAAGTAATGAGGAAAAAAACCAATGTCCTTGCACACATTAATGAAAAAGACAAAAAAGAAAGAAAGGAAAAAAAGGAAGAGCTGAAGCCCTCACAAGAAAAGCATTAAAAATGTAGTGCTGTCAAGGGATTTCAAACCCTTTGACGCTCCATTAAACCTTTTACCAGTTGCACCATTTGCCATTTTATTTAATAATTGACAAGTGTAATATATAATTTTTAATCGAAATAATCGATACCGTAAAACCCCGCTCATACATAAAAATTCGTCTGGTATAGAGGAACATCAAAATACGTCATAAATATGACATTAATCTCTACGAACGTGAGGAAGATAACTATATATAATTGTGAAGAGTAACCGAATATTACATTTAGTACTACATCCATGTAATATATTTCATAACAATATTATCTTTTGAGTGAATATTTAATTTTAGTTTTTTTTCTTACAATTATGCATGCCTACTAGTGCCTTTAATGTACTTTTTGACCTTTTACAAAACATTACTCTCTTTGTTCACTTTTAATTATTATGTTGCGATTTTTAAAAATTAATTTGACTAATTTTCAAAGTAAAATTAGATTATATTAATTCGATATTTTAAACAAAAAAATTTAGATATTAAAAAATTATACGAAAAGTACTATAAATTGCATTTTTTCACATATCAATATGATGAAAAAATATATCGTAAAATGTTAATCAAAGCACTTATCGTTTTATTCTAAAAAAGGAAACAATGACAATTAAAAGTTGACGAAGATAGTAATTTCTACGTAAATGACAGGTTTGATTTTCAAGAATAAAATCAAATAAAAAATTTCAAAGATATCGACACAATAATAGTTTGGTCTTTAATATAGTTTGGTCATAGAGCAGTATTGAAGCTGAATATATATATATAGATATATATATATATATCATTCTTTTTTCCTCTGGTAATTTTCGGATGATAATAAAAAATATTATCAGAGACCTAATTTTGTCTTGAAAAATGATGAGTGCCACGTAACTTTTAAAAATCTTGTCTTTTTTTGCATGCTCACTTGAAACATCACTTTCTTTCGAATGAAAATTTTATCGTTAGCTAATGCATGAGCCTAGATCTTCATTTTGCATTATAATCATTTCTTTTTAGAAAGAAAAATAGTATCCTTTAGAATTGGTTGAAACAAAATTGCATCGAAGTGGTCGAAACATAATGGCATCAGTGGTAAAAGTGGTTGAAATATAACTGCATAATATATATTAGTATTACTACAAGTGCATGAAAATTATGATTTATGTCATTATTTGTAATAAATTTTAAAGTGATAGAAAATAAATTACAATCACAAAAAATGAAGAAACACAATTTTATTGATGAAACAATATGGATACAATATTGTTTGTTCCCTTGATTCTTCTCTCATAAGATTTCTCCATGATCCGAAGGCCGTTAGTGGCGTATTTTTCGAACTAGGATGATTTGAATTTGATCTCTTTATAAATATTTCATGAATTTGCAGAATATTCGAGATGTCTCTTTAAGAGAATATAATACCCTTCATACATGCATAAGCTAGGGTTTAGGGTTAGAATAGTCTCCAAGAAATCTATGTGGAATCGAATACTTCTTATAGAGTTCCAACTAGAATTGAATACGTCTTACAGAGTCCCACAAATTTTCAATGTGTAAAATACTCATGCTTCAAGGCTTGTCGGTGTGTAGACTTGACTCAAAGACGAGGTTTGAAGTACTCATTATTCCACCTTTGCATTTTTGTGGCTTCAGATTTGCAGATCTGATTAGTGAGCGAAGAAATGCAGTGTAGATTTGGTCCCACTGAGCGTGCCAATTTGTTTTCACCCAATTTTAAATATATGAAAAATAAATCAATAATAAATAAAATCTGAAGAAACAAGAATATTTTATTGATAAATCAATATGAGTACAATTCTGTTCTTCTTTTGATTCTCTCTCATAAGGTTTCTCCATATTCTTGATAAATCAATATGAGTACAATTTTGTTCTTTCCTTGATTCTCTCTCATAAGGTTTAATTTCTCCATGATCTGATGATCGTTAATGTCTTATTTCTCGAACTAGGATGATTTGAATTTGATCTAAATATTAAATAAATTTATGAAATATTTGAGATAAGCTAGAGTTTAGAGTTAGAATAGCCTTAAGAATTCTAACTTAAATCAAATAATCTTTCAAAGTCCAAACTAAAATTGATCACGTGCAGAGTTCCACAAATGTAGTTATATATATATATATATATATATATAAAAGAAAAAAAGAAATCGTAAGGACATGATTGGGATGTTATACCATCTTTTAATTTTAAAAAAGGATTAAAAAAAAATAAAAAACTCCGCCTTCCCCTTCTAGTCTATATATATTGTTGAATAACCATTGTAAAGGACATCAACACTTCTCCTCTATAAGTTTCCTATAGTGTCACTACATCTTTTTATTCCCAAGTCTTTAGTAAAATGGGTCTAAAGTCTGTGTTGTGTGCCAAGATAGAAATGAAGGCTAACAAGGATGTGTTTCATGATGTCTTTACAAATAAACCACACCATATGTCTACTATGTGCCCTTTGCATGTACAAGGTTTTGAACTTCTTGATGGTGTCATTGGAACAGTTGGATCCAAAATTTGTTGGATGTATACCTTTGGTAAGCTAAATATTTAAAAATTTCCTAACAAAAATATTTCTCATCAAAAAAAGGGAAATGACTTTTCACTAGGGCAGACGGAGAGTATTAGCTATCGATTCGGATAAATTGAGTAGCTATATTGCTTAGATCATATATTTGTGTCAGGAATTTCATTAAATATATATGAATATTTAAGTGTGAACCCGATAACTAAGACGATGTAATGGATTTGGTGACAAATTCAAAACACATTAGCGTCAAATCTTAGCCAAACCTCTATATACTCTCTCCGTTTATGATATCATTTTCCACTCAACTTTTCTTAAGGACTCTTATGGTTATCTAACTCTTTTTTTTCCTGTAAGGCAGGAGGGAAAAAGAAGATCTCCAAGCAGATAATTGAAACTATAGATCATGAAAAAAAGGTGGTCATATTCAAAGAATTTGAAGGAGATGTAGTGGATATATATGATAATTATAAGGCAACTCTTCATATCGAAACAAAAGGCGAAATCGATTTGATAAGCTGGACAATAGAATATGAAAGGCCAAATGAGAATGTCCCTGAACTAGTAAATTTGTTGGACTTCATTGTTGGTATGACCAAAGCTGTTGATGATCACCATGTTAAGATGAATTGATCATCTTATATGCATGTGAGCTTTACATAAATATAATGCCTCATGCTTTGTTTGTTGTTTGAGAGTATGGTGAAAAATAATCCATGTTGGTTGTGTACCTTTTTATTTCGTTTTTATCTTTGATGTTTGTTGTGTCTTTCTCATGTAACCTTTGTGTTGTGGAATAACACATGGATATGAAGTTTATATAATATTGCTCCTTGTCTCTTTCCTAATTTATATAGTGGTATTTTTTTTTTTTAAAAAGAATCAAATAAATTCTTGTATTATCAAAAATAGTCTAAATATACTAATTATTTAAGTTTCCAAGAAAATATACTACTTCCATTATAATTTGGCATTTAAATTTAGTCTAAAAGTTAGATTTACGTACAACCCAGAAATCACAAGTACTATGGTGAATTGGAAGACGAATAGTAAGGGTGTACATGGCTAGGTTGGTTCGGGTTTTTCAAATATCAAACCAAATCATTTGTATCAGATTTTTAAATCTATAAACTTAACCAAACCAATAAAACTCGGGTTTTTCAACCTCGGGTTTTTTCGGGTTTTTCCGGTAAAGTATCATACAAACATATAATTTACTTATACTTCAAATATTTCTTTAGTCCTACCAAAATACAACTATCTAAGACATTTCTTAAGAAAGTAACACAAAATATGATATGATTAATGACACTAAAATATCCAACAAAAAAATAATAATAATGAAATCGCGTAAAACAAATATTGTAAATTAACAAGTCATAATGAAAATGATCATAATTTAAAAGTACTAAATCATGCTAAAATAAGTTTAATAAGTACTCCCTCCGTCCCATTTTATATGTCATCCCTTTCTATAAATAGTTGGACCACAATACTTGTCATTTTATAAAATATATGCATAAATTATCATATTTTGCCTATTAATTATACCCTTGATAGATTAGTTAATTAATCTTGAAAATATACTCATCATTTATTATAAAGTTGAGTACTTAAGAAAACATTAAATAAGGGTAAAATGGTAAAGTTACATCATTTCTTAATGCAAGTGCAAAATAAAAAAGTGACATATAAAATGAGACGGAGGGAGTATTAGTTACATGACTAAATATTAAAGGAAATTAAAATTAGATTATGTATTTGAATTGTCTAAACCAATGTAAAACCAAAAAACAAATATTCAATATTTTTGTCAATCTTAGTGTTGAATTGATTTTGTTTTTGCCTTAATATTAATTTGATTTTGATTTAACCTTTATTATAATTACCAATATATGTGGACTATAATCTTTATTTCAAACTTGAAATAATATATTAAAAGATTAAAACTATGAAAAAGTTTAAGAAATATTTAAAGATTATATCAAAGTAAATATTTTTATGTATAAAATAAAATTTTAAAATTATATATATAATGTCAGGTTGGTTTGGTCTCGGGGTTTTTTTTTTTTATTAGTTAAAACCAAACCAATCCAAATATAGTTGGGGTTTTTTCCCCAATACCAAACCAAGTCAAACCAACCACTAGTCGGATTTTTTCTTCCAATTTGACTCGATTTGCGGTTTGATTCGGATACAAATTAGCTTAACATAGATGTAAGATAAGCTTAACACGTTATTTTTGTTCAGACGCTTGTCAAAAGAAATTAACCACCTAATAGGTTGACATTTCAGTGACCAGAAATAATTGAACGATATTCCTCTATTCTAATTATATTGTATTGTTTGATTTACATAAAATTTAAAAAAGAGATTCCCTTTTATAAATTTTGTGGTTTCAACCATTCTTTGAGTATTTATGTCGATAAAAATCATTTTGTTAAAAGTAAAAAAGAATTGTAAAAGAAAAGATATTCAAAACAAACTATATATATATATATAGTGTGTGTGTTATAAAAAATGAGATAAAAAGTAGCAGTACATTTTCCATAGTAAGTACTTCCTAAATCCTGCGCTTCAACTTGTTTATCTTTTTAGTACGTTTTAAAAAATAAATTGGTACACGACAAATTCAAGAGTACAATATTAAAATTTTGATACATCCCATATATCTTTGATTTTAAGATTATAAAATTCAAAAGTCTTTTCTATGTTGTTAGTGTCAAAATCAAATAAATATTGTAATCTTAAACATGTCAAACGAAAAATTAAAACAAAAAGTTCTTTTATTAACAAAAAAGAGATATTCTTTCCGAAAAAAGAAGAAGAAAGACAACAAACCATGAGTGCTTTGGAATTTTCCATCAATTTGATGGACGTTAAAACAATCAATCCAACCTACCACTATATAGACACTTCTCTAAGAAATATTTCAATATTATTTTAAATTTAAATTCTAATTTAAAACGTTCAAGTAAATATTCACAAGTTAATGTTATATGATATTACTACTTGCTAATTAAGTCTCAAATCAGCCAGCAAAATATCCTAATAAATAATAGTGACACTTATTAAATTTTAGACTTCAATCTAAAATCAGTCATTTTATACAAATATTTTGGGTACATTTGTACAAGAAAACGATCTTATTGAACATAAGATTTCTGCAAAATTAAACAATTCTTTATACCTCAAATCAAATAGAGATATTAATAAGAGAGAAATAGTTAATAAATAAAAATAATCGGCTAAATAAAAATATTAACCAATGTACTCCCTTCCTCCCATATATTAGTTGATCAATAACTACTTAATAAAAATAACTATTTGTTGATCAATAACTATTTTTTAATAAAATAACTATTTTTCATAAAATGATCGAGTAATATAAGACCTTAAGCCAGAAGGTATCACAATAAAACATTCAAACATAATTGTTTTGCTATATTTTAAAACAAAGTGTTGTATGTTTTGACGATTCACTTAATAGTTTTTCTCATTAGTATATATAATATATAACTTCGTATAGTTGACAAAGATTAAGATCACCGTAATGAATATTCAAAAAATCATAATACTAAACTCAATAATATTCAATAAAAAATTCATACATTCTTTAAAATAAAATCCAAAAAGTAGTTGAATTTCGTAATTTTGACCCAAACTATGGGCAGCCCTGCTCGTACTGATAAAACTGACTGTTTGAATTAAAATGAACTAGTCTGAAATAGTAAGTAAACACAAAAAAAATTTAATTAAACGGTAGAAGTATGATTTTACATGCGAATAATAATTACAAAGAGAAGAGTATTAGTAATTATTAAGGGTTGGAATGGACGAGTTGGCTAAGGTAAACAAGGTGATAAGAGAGACCCATTAGTGTGAGTGAATTGAGTAATGATGACATTACATTCAACTTCTTTAGCCTCTCACTTAATCTTTCAACTTGTTGTTTCAAGTTTGCTGTTTCCTCTGGCAACTCTTGTTGGGTTTCAAGAGGTTCATGAGTTGTTGCTTTACCTGTTTTAATACCTGTTGGATCCTTGAAAGCATCTACACTTGATGTGCTTGGTTCTACGTCGAAAACGTCTCTCCCTTTTCCTTCCTCTTTCTCTATTTTCATTCTCTCCCTCATCACCTAGGTAGACAACCAACTAAGTTACTAAGATAAGATTTCGACAACCAACTGAGTTACTAAGATATAGACAACTAACTCAGTAAATGCATACCTTAGTGGCTTGAGGCTCCAAGTAGAAACAATTGAACAAAGTCATGGAGAATATGGCCAGAAAAATGAGACCTTGGATTGTTTCTGTCCGATTCCCATAATATGGAAGCATCTGGCTCAACATATGACCCAAAAACGCCGTAGCGATGCCATAACACATAGTCTTGAAGTAAGCAGGGTAAATCTTGCTCTGTACCATTGCAAATTGCTGCTTCGGCAAAGCTCTTGCCAAGATATTACTCGATACGAAAGTCATCCAAACAGAAACTCCATAAGACAATGCAAATCCAAGCAAATGAATTATTCCCATCAAAGATCTAAAGCTCTTGGCTGAGAAGATGTATGCTGACACATGTGTAAAATACCTACGACCAACATGATAGTCTTTTTTTACTTCCACTTTAAGCTTCTGTGCATCTTCTTTCACTTTCTCTTCTATCAAATCAATATCTTCCGAAGCATTCTTCATCAAATGACTTTTCAGTGTATTTGTCGTGTCAACTGTTTTTATTTTAACTTTCTCAGCCGTTTCTTTAGCCC
>JAJOOO010001664.1:0-34305 GCA_029582685.1 Solanum piurae
TATATATATATATATATATATATATATATATTAGTCAAATTTAGAGTTATAAAGTATTATTAATTATAAGATTAATTTAATAAAATATACTTTTAATTTAAAAAATTAAAAATACTTCCTTCGTTCCCTTTTAGTTGTTATGATTTTATTTTTTAGAGTCAAATGATAAGAATTTTGACTAACATTTTATGATGTATTTTCTTTTATCATATTGATATATAAAAAAAATGTAATTTATAATACTTTTCATATAGTTTTTGAATATATAAATTTTTAGTTTAAAATATCGAGTTAATGTAATATAGTTTAACTTTTAAAAATTAGTCACATTGACTTTTGAAAAGTCTAACATGACAACTAAAAGAGAACGAACAGTATATCAAAACAACATGAATCAAATAATATGAAATGTTGCAGTAATAATTTTGACTTTAGTCCACAACTTCCTTAAAGTAATTAGTACATCATAGTGTGGGGAGTTATGTTTTTTCCAATAATAATACTCCATCTTTCCTTCCAAATTATCCTTATTTAGGTAAGTGTTTTTTACGAACCAAGACACTATATTGAATAAGTAACATTTAATTAAGGGTATTAATTATTTTAGTTTCTACTGAAAATGCTTAAGACATAGCAAAGTTCTTATATTTCTTCTTATCAAAATAAAAAGATTAAATTATGTTTAGACATGTCTCATTTGCATTTGCATAAAAACATCAATATCTTTTAAAATGGACCAACAACTACTTGAATCTAATTAATTATAACAAACATTAAATTTTACGAGCCAAATTATATGCGACACATGTTTCTCGAAAGAAAGTGAAATGACATATATGATTACATTAATTGAAAACACATGCATAACAAACATTATTGAAATAGTCTTAATGAAAATAAGAAGTTTAATACTCTTCGAATGTTGTAGAACTCTTCAACATTCAAGTTATCTCCTGGCCATATCATATCACATATACAAAGGATATTTTGTTTATACGATTTTTAGTATTAAATAACTACGTAAAATAGTAGTAGTCAAATTTAGAATTCATATGCATTATCAATGAGGTTATTTTAGTAAACATACACGTAATAAACGTTTTCTTAAAATCGTGTAAAGTCAACTTTGGTCAAGTACAATGAAACAAAGGAATTAGTAAAAGGTATATTAGATAAACGTGCTCTTTAATTTGACCTCATGAATTGATATATATGTGCTCGTTCCAATTTTTGAGGTGCACATATGCATTTAAATTTGTTTAAAATTGAACGTCAAGTAGACACATGCGTTCTACGTGACATTCTACATGAAAATTCTCTTGAGATACATTCAAAATGATTTGTATATGCCACATATGACGCATGTATTAATCTGTTTAACCTTATATAAGTTTAAGTGTCCAATGATGGAGCCAGAAATTTTATCAAGAGTGTCAAAGAATAAATAATGGTGTGTGTATAAGTCACCTGATGTAAAAAAAAAAAAGTGTTATAGAGTTCTAATTAACCTGGAACTACTTGATTCGAATGGACACTCATTACTGTTGCGTCAAAGATGTAGCTTTTGTCAAGGACATCTTTGACATATATACAACATAATGTTTTCCAACAAAGGATGTCCAGTTGGACTCCCTGAAGTGGCTATAACTATGCCACTATGAGTGTCTATTAGTGTATATTTAAAATTAAAAAACATAAATATCTTTTGAGGCTAAATTAAATGGTACGTTTGAGATATTATGCCTTGCTAAAACTTTAGGTACAAGTTGACATATTGCATATTCCAAGCTTGAACAATATGCATGGCATGTCGGAAACCAAACAATTATTACTGGTTAAAGGTATACAAATTGAATTTCCACTTTAAAGCTTATACTTGGAAGTCTCAATACAAAAGCATCAATGTGTACTGACTACTGAGAAAGTGAATCAAAAAGCAAAAGAAAGTGATAAAAATTTCAAATAATTTTTTGAACTAATCAAGTTGAAATCATTTTACCAAAAAAAGTTGAAATCATTAAACTTTTAGCACCTTTATATTGAAGAGGTGGTTACACAATAAAATGATACATACTTCAACAAGATGTTATCCTTTGCTCCAAAACTTGCATAGATAAAATAAGTGAGTTTATTAGTTATTTTTTTTTATTTAATATGTAAAAAAAATATTATTTTAAAAGTATTCTGATCATCTGTGTTGTAGGATGAGGAGTACATAATTAACGAGAAATGTTATTTGTAAAATTTGTTTCTTTTTTACTTTTATTAGAAAAATTATTTTCCTCATTTTAAAAAAATTAAAAAATGACCAACCAAACATGAAAAAAATGAAATTGATTTTTTCAGTTTTTACTCTTTTTCCCAAATTAATCAGTTTCATGGAGAACGCATTTACTCCCGACTCATTTAAAATTGAATTGGTATTATTTATAGTACGTTTTAAAGAAAGCTAATTAGTAATTACAAAGAAAGATATATTTTTCAAATTTGTGGTCTTAATATCATTTGTTGGGATTATAAGGACTTTTGAAACTTCTGATTATAAAATTCTCTTATTAAATCTAAAATGAAAAAGTTTAGAAAGGAATTATTTTTTAATAGTTTAAATATTTTAAAACACTTCTTAACAAAAAAAATAATTAATACTCTAGTAAATATATAATTAAAATTCCTTTTTATCCATAACTTTTAATTATTTTTTCACAGAGAAAAATTGCATTGTTGTTGATCTTGAAAACATAAAATTGTTCTTTTCCACAAACAGGAGAAAAAGCAAAAGCTTTGGTCATGCTCAAAACTGAAAATATGAAAAAGATAATGTAACAGACAAAAAATAAAAATATGAGAAAAAGGTGCTTTGCAGTGGCAAATATGTCATTATATTTTTAATAAAATAAAACAGCGTCAACTTATGTTATACGGCAGAGAGAGGTTCAATTAATAGAGTGACTGATCCGGAAGGAAACTGCAAGCTTGTTTCGAACGTTGTTACCAATTGTATCATATCTCTTCGTTTTAAAATAAGTGTTGTTGATTATCTTATTTATTCGTTTTAATTTTATTTTTTAAAATATTTTAAAAAGAATATTTTTCTTTATAACTCTTTAATTCTAACTTTCTACATGAGTTGTCTATAAAATCATAAGATTAAATGATGTTTTGCAATATTTCATATATTTTTAAAATTTTAAAATCACAAAATTTAAAGATTTTTCTTCTTTTCTTAAACTTTGTGTCAAATTAAAATCAGACAAATAAATTGAAATAGAGTGAATAATAACTCTTTTCAGCCCATTCAAATATAAGGATATCATTTACTAAATTGAAACTATTTGCCAAATATTTGTTTGAGAATTGAGCACTATTAAAAAAAATACATTCTTTAATATAAAAAGGAAAAAAAGATAAATATACCCCGAACTATCGTAAATGGTATGCAGATACCCTCCGTCATATTTTTGGGACATTGGTGCTCCTGCCGTCTAAAAACTAGAGCATATATGTCCTTCACTCTAACGGAAGACTAAATAGGGACATGTGACACAATCTTATCCGTCGATAAATGTCGGATCGGTGGATAAGGTTATGACACGTGTATGTCCGTTAGTATAAAGGGCATATATGTTCTAGTTTTTGGACGACAGGGGCACCAATGTACCAAAAGTATGACGGAGGGTATTTGCATACCATTTATGGTAGTTCTGGGGTATATTTGTCCTTTTTCCCATATAAAAATATAGTTGAGGTGTGAAGTGGGAGAGACTGGATATCACAATTGGGGTTTTGAATAAAATGATCTTTTGATTTTTCATTTTTTTTTGTTTTTATATTGAAAAAATAATAAGAATGAGAGGTATTAAGCTTTTTATTATTCTGGTGTCGAGTTATTTCTCCGCAGGACCTCCCCTACAGTATCGTCACCGCACTAGAGTTTAACCACCAAGTTTGGAATAGATTGGTGTGGTTCCTCTACTCCTAGAACATCAGAACATCGAATCATAAACAAAGAAAGACATGAGAAAAAAATATATTGGCTAGTGATTGTGAGGCCCCAATTCTTAACTGTCGGGGACACCAAAGCCCTCTGCCCTTCCATCCCTTGGAAAGATAGAGAAAGTATTTTATTTTTTTTGTTTCATTTGGTGTTTGTAATTCACATCAGAGTCTGATTATTTCTATTTCGTGTTCCATATGACCCATTTGGTAAAAACTTATTTATCAATATTTTTTTTATATTCAGAACTCAAAAAAAATAATTAATTAAAAAATAATAATTTTATCCACTTTACCACACCCTGGAATCACAAAAAGTGAAAGAGTTGAGAACCACAATATAATAAAACCAGCAGATATTTATTACATATAATATAAGTTCAGCTCTTGATTTAGCCAGAAGTAGCATATGCATATCAAAAATTGACTCATATATTTTTACAGGAATGTCAGATATAGATTAGTGGGCAGTCAACAACTCTCTTTGTCTTACCATATAAACATTTTTCTCTCTTACTCTTCACACTGAAAGTTTTCATTTTTTTTCCCCTTTTATTATATGCATTTATATATTCAGTTATTTAACTCTGTCCTTGAGACACCCCTTCTTTGCTTCACCCATACTCTTGTCTCTCTAAGCTTTTATTATTAATCTCAGTTTGTATTATCAAGAACACATCTTTTTCCATTTGTCTTTATGCTTATTTCAGAATAACTTCTTGTTTTCTTCTCAAATCTATGTGGGTATTTTCCAAGATTAGTTTTTTATTCAAGTAAATTCCAAAAGGGACTCTTAATTTGATTTTAATGGATGTTTCTTGTGATCTTCAAGTGGATGTCAATGGTGAACAAATCTTTATGGTAGATAAGGTAAATTTTCTTCTCTTTGTCCTTTGTAAATAACAACAAACTTTGTTCTCAATCTTTCTTTTTTGTTTGTTTGTTCAAATTGTTGATTCTGTTTCATTTCTAATTCTCTGTTCTTGGTTCCTCTGTTTTGTCCAATTTCTGTATGCAAAATTGTGCTTTTTTCCCATAGTTGCTCCGGACTCTCTCAAAATGTTGCCACACCTATGATGTGATGAATCCTCTAAAAGTACAATGCAATATGCACCTATCAACATTTTTGAAGAGCCCGAGCAACATAGGCTGATTCCTCTATTGTGTCCAATTTCTGTATTCAAAATTGTGTTTTTTTTCATAAGTTGCTCAGACTCTCCGAAAATGCTCTAAAAGTACACTAATTTTGTAGAATCAGACATGTACATGTTGATATTTTTGAAGAGTCCGAGCAGGTGTTATGTTTAGTTTAAGTTTGTCTGGCTCCATTTTGTGCCATTGTGAAGTTCATGATCATTCTCCTATATGTTTTCTTTTCTGTCTTTTAACTCTTTCTACATTATTGTTCTTAACTTTTGCTACTTATTTTTTAACACAAAATTAAATTTTGTACCTACATTGTTCATGTGTGGGGCTAAGTTTTTTTTTTTTTTTGTATGTTTCCTCTCATTTATTATTGATGATGCGAAATTGCCCTGAACTCGTCACTTTAAACAAGATCAGGTGTGTAATAGGTCATCATGATAGTTTTAATATGTAACTGACTTTTCAGGACAAGTTTAGTGGGGAATTTATGCTTTTTCCCATTATTATTATGAGGTTTAAATGTTCTTGGCCCAAATTTTGCTTCTTTCACATCTTTCTAGAGTGCCCAAAAAGGTTGCTCTCAAATCAACTCATTACTATGCTTTCCCTACTTTGCTGGTATATCACAGACTTTTTTTCCTCAATTTTAATTTTAGTATAACGACCTGTCATCATTCTTTTGGAAATTTTTTACATTATTCAATTAAGTTTTTGCTTTTTGTGACTTTAATTAATGCCCTTGATGATGTTCTTATATCTTAAAATATGAAAGTGATTGAATGATTACTTATGTAATCTTATTAAATACTTAAGATGGTCCCTAAATAACTATTGAGTATCATTCTTGGTTTGTTGAACATGCTAGTTTTGTTATTTGATTGTGTTTTGTTGTAAATTTGTGCAGAAGGTTATATGTTCGTATTCAGGGAGAATAAACAAATTGATAGGGAAATCGAAACGAGGGACGCGATATCTAAAGGTGATATTTCATGACTTTCCTGGTGGAGCTGAGAGTTTTGAGCTAATTACAAGATTTTGTTACAGCAAAGGGAAGGTTGGGATAAATTCTATTAATGTTTCAACTCTATATTGTGCTGCCTCTTATATGGAAATGGAGAAATCTGTATCCGGGAACCAAAATCTGTTTGAACTAACTGAGAAATCGCTCGAAGATGTTAGGTATTGGACTTGGTCTGAGCTTCTTGATGCTCTAAGATTGTGTCAAAATTTGATGCCTGTGGCAAGTTCTTCAGGTGTAATTGATAAATATCTGGATTCTCTTATTGGGAGGGTTGCGTCTTCATGCGAAACGAGCCCTTGTCCATCAACTTCTTCTGCTGACAGCTCTGGATTTCGGTTGTCTTGTGATACGAAAAGTACAGAGAGCTTGAGAAATAGTGCATTTAGGGCTACATGGTGGTTTGAGGATCTTGCTTCTTTCGAGCCCTTTTTGATCGAAACTTTGGTAAAACAAATGGTATCCAAAAACCTTGACCATGGTATTCTTAGTAAGTTCCTGTTCTATTACCAAAAATCAAGATTTTCAGTGGCTAAAACGATGGACGAGAAATGCAAGACCATGGAGACTGTTATTGAGATGCTTCATTTGCTAGATTTAAGCTGCATTTCCTTCAAAACCTTATTTGGAATGCTTCGAATTACTCTAAATTTAAAGATAAGCAAGTGCTCCAGGAACAAGTTAGAGAGCATGATTGGCTCCCATTTGGATCAAGCGACTTTGGATAACCTCCTGCTCCCGTCACCTGTTGGATCGAGTTATTTATATGATGTAAATTTAGTTCTTAGGTTATTGAAATCATTCATCAGCAAAGGGGCATGTTGTGTTCCGTTAACTCGATTGAGGAAAGTTGCTAGCTTGATGGACATGTACATAGCAGAAGTAGCTCCTGATCCATGCCTAAAACCTTCCAAGTTCCTTGCCCTGGTCAGGTCGCTCCCCGAGTCTGCTAGGGACTCATATGATGCAATATACCATGCCACGGTTATGTATCTCGAGGTATGCCTTTTTCGTTTCTTTGCATTTTGATGCTTATTTAGACTGATATAATTCACTACTTCATGTTCAAGATTATGGCAAATTATTTAGGCATTTGTTTCGATATTTAGCTGATTGGTCAAACGTTAATCATCGATGACAAATTTCAGGTCCATTCAGGGTTATCTGAAGAGGAAAAGATGAAAGTATGTAGTGGACTGAGCTACGAGAAGTTGTCATCCGAGGCTTGTAGCCACCTTGCTTGTAACAAAAAGTTCCCTTCAAAATCTGCTGGACAAGCTCTCATAACTCAGCAAGTAAAGCTCAAAAGCTTACTTCAAGAAACGAATCAAGCCAGTCCATACCTCGATTCGCCTTGTAGTTTCGTGGAAACAGGAAGTCCAGGACATGAAGATCAACAAATCGTGCTATACGCGGGAAAGCTAGATCTTTCAACAGAAAATGAGAAGCTCAAAGAACATTTACAAGGCATGCAATGGAGAGTACTAGAATTGGAAAAAGCTTGTAGGAAAATGCAAAATCAAATGGCAAAGATGTTGAAATCAAGAATATCAAGCCATAATAATGCTAGATCATTACCTAGGCTATGTTCTTGATTTATTTACTTTATTAGAGTACTATTTTTTTTGAAATTTTGTATGTAAATAGTAAAGTATACTATTACTACTATTTGATCTATCCCACTTTATATGACTTACTTCTCTTTTTAGTCAGTTCCAAAAGTAATGATATATTTCTTTATTTAGTAACAAATTTACATTAAAATGTCATTTTTACCTTTAATGAAATGATTTACAGCTACATAAACATATGAGACTTATTTTAAACGACAAATTTCAAAAACCTTTCTTAAGATCTGTGACAAGTCAAACTATGAGGGAGTACATACTACTTTTACCCCACCACTTACTTTTTTCTGGCTGCCAATAGTAGAATGATTAGGACTGATCAGAAAGTATTTTAGCATGTCGGTAAGGAAAAAGGAATTAAGAACAATTGAAAAGCTGAATTATAATTTGAGGCATAAAAGTAAATAAAAATAAAAAATCTGATAATTCCCTGAGATTTGTGGCAGAAGGATGATAAGGTAAAGTCACTTTCCATTTCATTCTCATAATGAGACAATGGCATGATGCTAGTTGTAAAAATTGTCTATAAAACAAGTAAAAGAATCTCTTACTATATAAAGATGAGAAGTTTCTATCAAAAAACTGAATTGTTCATATTGATATTCTTACCCAACCCCACTGCATTTGTTGGAGGGCAGAACAGGCAGCAAAAGGAATTTAAAAAAAAACCAGACTTTTCTGAACAAAGTGTGAAAACTGGCTGTGGATATTTGTCTCATACTATGGTTGATAGTATCCATAAAGTAAGTGAGTTTACTTGATTAGACGATTAATATTGTCATGGAGTCTTTGAAAGTCTAAATATTTAACTCGGAATTTAGGTTTGTTCTCGTGTATGATTAATGAACTTCATTTTTAATGTATAACAGTAAATTCACCTTGATCGGTAGTTTTATATGTTATTAGCAGGAAAGATTCAGTACTTTACTATTATAATATGTAAAATTAAATTACTTTAATGTCTATGAAAATATAAATTTATATTGTACTATATAATGGAATATAATTTTAACTCTTTTCTTACATCCCCAGAGGCGGGCGGAGCCAGGATTTTCAATAAGGGGTTCAAAATCTGTAGAAACAGACACATGAAGTAGCCGAAAGGGGTTCAACATCTACTATATATACATATAAAATTATTTTAACCATGTATAAATAATATAATTTTCCGTCGAAGGGGATTCGGTTGAACCCCTTTTTACAAGGTGGCTCCGCCCTTGCGCCCCCCCTCTTTTTTTTCTTTTCTAGTAACTCTTTCTTACCTAACTCAATTATTTTCCTTATTATATAGTTAGTCGTACAAGAACTTAGAAGAATCTTTACAGTCACGTAGTTATAATGAAGTCAACTTAGTAGTTGCCATGCAGATTAATTAAGGATTAACATTGTTAATAATTGGCATATAAACCATATAAAATCTCTGTTAAACATCTGCATCCTCCGATTCATTTTTACTTGCTATATTATTATTTTCTTCACACCCATTAAAAAAACATTTATTCAAAGGTCCTCTTATATTAATTTCAATTTAATACTATTCTTTTTTTACTACATTAATCTCTTTCCACATTTATTGAATAAGGTTAGTGAAAAGTAATATAACTATTTTGAATCGATTATTCTTAATAAGCACGCTAAGTAAAATAGACATGAGGGAGTAAAAGTACTTGAGTAACTTAAAATGAATTTTACTCTTTCTATTCACTTTTACTTATCCATTATTTTAAAATAGATTTTCATTTTTACTTATCACTTTTAATATGTCAAAAAAGAAAAAAAAATCCCATGTTTTACTCTAACATTAATTACTTATTTTTAAAATTATTTTTTCAAAACCTAGTATTAAATTTCAATTAATATGAATATTATGTTAAATTATTCATATTAATATGCTATTTTGAGGACGTAAAAAGTTTTAAGTGAACAAATAAAAATAAACTGACATAGAGTCTAAAATCCACGACATTGTTTAATAAATTTAATTCATAGGGTCTTGAGATGCGTGGAACGTAGCTTGACCAATAGAGTTGAATTAATATTCTTACTGATAATCGTAATTTAAAATAAAACATTATTCCCTACAGGACCGACCAACAGGGTTAAGGCGTCATAAAGCCGTTATTAACATTAGCTAAACTGTCATTAACCTCTTTTTAATTGACTTACCTTGGGAGATGAGCCTCACTTCTAATACTTGATCTAAAAAGGTAAACATATACTACTTTGATACATAAAATCAAATATTACAGCGAAAAAATCGCCAGAAAATTTGGTCAGAATGATAAAATAACATATTTCACACTATGTTATTTTACCTTTTTGAACATTTTTACTCTTTTAATTAAAAAAATGAAAAAAAAATCAGTTTATTTTAAAATAAAAAGGATATTATAAACTTTTTAAATTTCTAGCCAAATTTTCTGGCCATTTAATTAGAATCTTATAGTTAATTGAACATTGTTGTATTCCAAAATATATTCCAGCTTGAGGTTGATATAAGGTAAATTATGAGACTTTGAAATGTACTTCTTAGACTTTCAAAAAGAGATGATGCAAGTTGGTTTAATGATATTTGTGGTTTAATTACGAAGATGTTTCGTTTTGTTGGTGTTGGAAAGAATAATAAACTATTTTTCGCTAAAACGAATTACTTAGATTTTCCTCCTCGGGGGTATATAGGGGTCGGGAGGGTGTTCACCCAAATTTCTCGACAAAAAATTATATTATATTTATGTATATATGAGATGAGTTTTTTTTACTTTTTTGATTTTATGTATATATAGATTTTGAATTCAATCCTTAGAACATAAAAACAAGAGATTGACTCAATCATTTAAATCCTAGACACCATATTGTTATTTTTCAAACTCCTAAGTGAAAATCCTATATTAGCAGTTGTATACTTAAATGTTAAGAATCGAGAAATAATATTTTGATACAATATATACTTATTCGTGTATTTAAAATCATTTTACATGACACTATTTCATTACTAGCTAGTTCATATAGAAAAGAATGAATCATTTATAAATTTGAAAATAATTTAATTTAAATTTCTCACCTATTGTTTATCACACTCTTACTATCAAACATATGTTATATCATATTCAAAATCGATCACAAACTATGGTTGTGACTTGTGAGTTGGAGATATAAATCGCTCATGGCTATAGTAACAGGAGAGTAGATAAAAATCAGATAAACGAGCGTTCTGCCCGCCAAATGTGCGACAAGAGCACTGGATAAGAACTTGATAAGCCAGTAGTCCAGTGAACTGGGTGAGGCATTCGAAGAAAGAGAGAGCATACATAATAAAATTAGTGAACTTTCACATATAGCAAACATAGCTATAGTTTGCATAATTGCGCTCCACAACAAATTTTATGTTCAGTTTGCTATGGAGCTTTTGATTTGTATAATTCGCTAGATACATCCAATTTTATACAAATTGTTCAGTTTTGTATAAATTCATTAATACATGAGTAATTTTTATAATAAGATCTGTATTTGTATAATTATAAGTGTATAGGACGAAAATATATGTATTTGTATTTGTATATACATTTTTCTCTCGCTTGCATTTTATACATTTTATACCGAAATGTATAAAATGCCTAATTGTATATCGAAAATGGCTAATTGTATACCGAATCAGATGGCAAAAAAATGAGATGTTTGCTGCGAATTACAAATAAAATAAACTATGGCTATAGCATTTTAAGTAAGGTGATGGTGCTCTTTATCTGCTGCTTTCCCTCCTGACAAGATTTAATTTCAAATAATAATTTGCTATTTCATACAATTTTCCCTTTCAACGTCCATCATTCCAGAGTGTTCCAACAACATGTATATTTCCTGGTTCAATATCTACTGTGGGCTGAAGTTACATTCAACCAACATTAGGCCCATTTCAGCTTCACTCATCTGTTGTGGGCCAGAACACTAATTATGGGCCGGCCCAATAAGCTATATCCAACAAGATTAGGCTCATTACCAATTTCAGGGTGTGTGACTGTGTGTTGCTTGGACACTCTAGATTCCTTTTTTTATAAAAAAATAAATTACGTATATAATAATCGTTAAAGTTGAGCTGCATCTTATTCCAAATTTTCTTATGCATTAACATGTGTCTATTTACCTATCATTTTTCGAAACAGTGCCTAAACTTTCGTAGTAAACTCAAAAGAGAAACTTACGTAAATGTATACTTCAATTATTTTGCTTATCAACATGACCGAAATATACGCTAACCGTTCATCCCAACTAATTTTATTCTGGTATCTTTGGACTGCACTGCTTTCTAATTTGGGCCCAAGCGGTGGATTGGGTCGAGAATCATCAGGCCCATTACATCTTCAATTTCTATCCTTTCCAATGTATTTTTTCTGATAAAATGTAGGAATTAAGATTTCTTGACCATTTATAATATAAATAGCAGAAAATAGTATTTATGATCTATCATATGTAAAATAAAGGTATTTTTGTGTAAAAATGAACCTATTTTGCTTGCTTTCGAAGAGAGATTTCAAAAGTAGTAACGCTCAATTGATTAAAAAAAAACAATTAATTATATGTTTAATTCTTATCCCATGATTTTCTAGACATATAGAAAGGGTACGAGCTATTTTTTTACGACAAGAGAAAAAGCTGACAATAAACATAAACACGTATGTTAGTTCACGAAAGAAAAAGCACATTCCATCACAAATTTTATAAAATGATATTTTAAAATATCATGTCTGTTTAGTCAATATGTGAAAACAAATTCCTATCCAATGTTCGATACTCATATTGGCTGGGGTGCAGCTAGGTGGGGGTTCGTCGTTCGGACGAACCCAATAGCTTTTCCGTAGACCCTATATTTGTACTAGAAAATTAACTAATAACTTGTGAATCCCTAACAAAACTGATTGACGGTTCAATGATAAGGAAGGGAAAGAAATTTTAGAACCCCCAAACTCCTAATACTGCCTTCGTCTCTAGTGATATTGGTGCTCGATTAAATTTAGATTCGCACCGAGAAGTCTTACATTGGTAAAACGCTTTCTAACACAAAGACAACTCCATATCCATAAAAACTCAAACTCAAGACTATTTAATTTTAAAATAAAAAAATACTTACTATATCACCGTGATCGATCAATAACACAATATGTGAAAATCTTTGTTACTGACGGAATAGAGTAGTGTATTGTTGTGCACATATGGGTGCATAGAATTCAACAGCCTCACGTGCATTGTATAGATATTTGGTTTTCCATGAAAAAGCCATCTTTTTATCACGTGTTACATTTGGGACTTTCTATGTCTTCTCAAATCTCCAAACTCTAAGGGCCGTTTGGTTATTGGATAAGGGCAAAATTAATACATGAATTATTTTGTTATTTATATATTAATTTTGTACCGTATTTAGTTTGTAAATAGAATTAAAATTATTCATATATAAATTTTAGATAATGTTTGGTTGGTGTGTCTTCAATGTTGTATAAAAGTTATACATATATTGATTTTATGTGGTGTTTGATTGTATTTTTGCAATGCTACATAGATAATACTTACATAACTTATGAAGAAATCTATGTATAATTTTATGCAGAGTAGAAGATGGAATAAGTTACGAGGGTATTAGTTATACCTGAATTAAAATAAGAAAATTACATATTTATCCTTATTTGTTTCCCCACACACACAGCCACCCAAAAAAAAAAAACAGAACGACCCCCTGGGGTGTTGTTGAGTTTCGTCGTTTTTACAACCCCCACCCCACCTCATCCAGGGACTGTTGCATTTTATTTATTTTGGATACTACTTGTTTATAAGCATGGATTTTATAATTTTCGATTTTTTTATAAAAAAAGTATATTAATTTACAATAAATTAAATAACCAATAAGTAATAATTTATGTAATATACTTTTTACATAACTATTTCCTACATAAATAATATCTACGAAGCTAATATTTATATAATTAATACCTACATAGCTAAACCCTGCATAACTAATACCTACATAACTCTAACCAATAATCAAACGACCCCTAACGTTCTTTTCGTTCTTTTTTACTTGTCCTTTCTTTAACTTACATTTCGCTTGAAAAATTATAAAAAATTATGTTACTATTAAAGATCTAATTAGTTTAGCTATTGTTTTCTCTGATTTGAAATATTTGTCATGCTTTTTACAAATATTTATAAAGATGAACTACATACAAGCACCTCGTAATTTAAGTATGAAAGACTTGAACTCCTTTGAGTGATGGTATATTAAGGTGCTCATCGTTGGTTGTTAGAATAACACATGTTAGACGGATTTGTTTCTATTTCAAAATAAAATAAATTTTTAATACAAAGAATTCAGATTATTCCGAAGGAATTATAAATTTCAAATTTTTGAATGAATATTGAGAAGCACAAATAAAAAAAAAGGTTGGGTGATGGCCTGATGACTTGTTCAGTTTGGCATTGTTAGAAATTTTATGAACGGTATTCAAAGTTTCAAACTATGAATACTAATATTATTATTTTTATTCACAACAAAATGATTAAAAGCAAATGTCAAATAATATGTAATTAAAAAAATCAACTTAGGCGCAGTTTTAAAGCAAAAAAGGCAAGCCATAAAATAATAGTAATAAATATGTGGGACAAGGGGAAAGAAGCAAAGCATCCAACTTCATGCACAATCTTGCCACTGAGTTGTCACTCTCTATGGCGTCAAAGAGTATTCAAAATGTTATATATGCAAACATTAAGTGGGAGTTTGGCCATGCGATATCATATCATGATATGGTATTGTGAGATGGAATCATCGTTTGGACATGCGATTTTACGCTGATTTCATCTCATGATTCCATATCATGAGATGTGATTCCATATTCTCCAAAAATCATGATATGAAATTATATGGTAATTCTATATTATGATTTGAGATATTTTAATACAGAAATTGATCCACGAGTTTATATTTTGTGAAAACAACCCCACATTTATATCTACTAGCCATTTATTTCATATATAAATAAAATTTATAATCACATCATTACTTTTTAAAATTTATTATTTTCACCGACATAAAATTTATTATTCACACCAACATATAATCAATTTAACTCACACCAACCGATTGTTAAAGTGATGAAAAATATTTATGGTCTATGAGAATGAAAATATAGTTGCGGATGATATTGACCAACAAATGGCTCAAAGTAACAATGTTGGTTCGTCTTCTCGGTCACATGATCGAGAAATGCAAGTTCAACGTGAGGAAATTGGCCGTACTATGTGGGAGGATTATATTAAAGACTAGTACACTATAATTTATGTTCAATTTTTTTTTATTAAATTAAAGTTAGATAAAACAATTACTTAAGTGGAGAACAAATAACTTTGTAATAATTTATTATGCAATTTTATAAATTTTTGTTTATTTGATAAGATTGAATAAATAATTGGGGTTATTTTAATAGTTTTACAACTTATGAGATTTTTATGTTTATGATGAGAAAATATACAACACAAAAATTATATATCGCATGTCCAAACAAAACTTCAATTTCATCTCATGATTTCATATCATGATATTATATTATAATTCCATATCATGATAATATATCGCATGGCCAAACGGACCCTAAGTAACCTTTGATCTATATATACAGTAATTTTCGATGAATAATGATGTTCGACTGACAATTTTTACATTACTATAGTTCCATCCATAATTATAGTAGTCATATTACTATCTCTGTTTATTTTTATTTTACCACTTTAATTTTTGCACGTTTCATAATAAACAATCATATTATATGTGTTATTTAGGTTGAAAGGTAAAACACAAATTAAAAAAATTATCTTTTTATTGATATGTTAAAAATTACTATTCCCTCTGTCTCTAATTATTTGATCAGTTTTTCTTTTTTAATTGTATTTAATTATTTATCCATTTTGACGAATCAAGAAATGATAAATTAATTTTACCCATTATACCCTCTATTAATTACTTTGAAAAATATAGAATTTCTTGAAAATTTTAAGTTTTTTATTTTATCTACTTCATAATTAATTGAGGTAAAATAGTAAACTCACTATATCAATCATTGATTTTTCTTAATAGATGTGTCAATTCAAAAGTGAACTAGTAAATAAGACAGAGAGTGTAGTTATCATAGACAAGTAAAAGTGAACAGAATAATATAAACTCAATGAAAGAATGGGTCCAATAGGAAAATTTCTTTTGGCCAAAAAATTTGGCGAGAATAGAATTTTACCTATGTTATTTACTTTTTAAAATATTTTTACCCTTTTCACTTTAATATTTTTTAACTAAAAAATAAAAAAAAATCAATTTATTTTAAAATAAAAAAATATTATAATTTTTTAAATTTTCAGGTAATTTAGCATTACCCAATCCAATAATAGAGTTACTATATGTAGTAAGTATGAGTGGTTGATGGTGCACAAGTTACTTGTTGGATTTTTACTGATTTTTGCAGAGATCGATAAGACATGTTTGACATTAAGATATGTGCTTCTCCTCTTTTTACATTTCTCACGTCACTTGCCTTCCTCTCTACTCTTTTCCCCAATGGACATACTTCTTCCTTCTCCCAACCCAATTCAAGTTCCAAAATTTCATTCCCTATTTAGTACTCGTATTAGAGCTCGATTATTCTATATATGTATTGTGTAGGGCATTTAGAGAGGAGGAGAAAAACACTTTCTATCAAAGATTTTTCTGTATCCAGGACTCGAACCAGAAACTTCTACTATCTCCATCCATTTTTAATTGTCATAGTTTCATTTTTTAGAGTCAAACAATACTCTCTATGTCCCTAATTACTTGTCCACTTTTCCTTTTATAGTTGTCCATAATTACTTGTCCATTTTAATAAATTAAGAAAGGACAATTTTTTCTACCTATTAAACTCTCGATTAATTACTTTGAAAAATGTAAAAGTTTTTGAAAAGCTTAAACTTTTAATTCATCTACTTCATAATAAATAGGGATAAAATGGTAAAGTCATTATGTCAATTATTGTTTTCTTAATATGTGTGTCAATTCAAAAGTTGACATGCAATGAGAGACAGAGGGAGTAGTAACTTTGACTAACATTTTATGATATATTTTTTCATCATATTGATATGTAAGAAAAATTGGAATTTATAGTACTTTTCGTATAGTTTTTGAATATATAAACTTTTTTGTGTAAAATATTGAATTAATGTAATCTAATTTAACTTTGAAAGATTAGTCAAATTGACGTTCGAAAAGCGCAACATGACAATTAAAAGTGAACATTAAGAAAAAAAAGAATCTCATCCGTTACGCCATATAAATATTGAGTGTTAAATTTTGTGCATCCTAGAGAATAGAGTAGATTTCTACAAATTTATCACTATTAACCACTACATTAAATTTTGTGGGTTGTCGTAGAGTAAATTTGAATACCATCGATATAGAAAAACATATATTGATACTTAAAATTGAATTTGTATTTGAAACACTTGTATTAGGGTTTAACTATGTCATTTTGACACATTATATTGACTTGACAAGTTATGCGAATTCACAACAAACATGCGTGTGAAAAGGCAAAAAAAAAAGTAGATTTTTTTCTTAAAAGCCTTAATATACAAAATAAATTCCAAGTGCAAATTTATTTATTTTCAAATTTTTGTTTGTCTATTTAGAAGCTGTGAAGTTTTTTGAGTTTCATTTTAATTTTTAAAATATATTTCCTTTTTAAAAAACTAAAAACATCTCATGTAATAAGTTAATTTATTGTTTTGCTACATCAACAATGAGTGTATTATACTTTGTTTTTTGTTGATTGAGTATGCAATTAAAATATAATTTAGTTGATGTGTCTAATAAAATTTTGTATCAACTTTAGGTAATGTATTTGTTCAACCAAATATAAAGTTCGAAATATTTGTTCAATTATTTTTCATTAGTAGAAAATCTTAGTAACTTAGTTTGTTGATTATCTGAACTCTCACCTTTTTGGTGAGCGTTCGATTTCTCACATTATAGTCCTCTCTCCCATTTCCCTATTCCCACCCCAATTTTTCGTTTTTTTTTTAAATTCCACTAGAAAATGACCAAGCTAATACTTTGTACTGTCCTTCAAATAATTAAATCGTTTGAATGGTAATTATGTTACATTGAAAAGTAGTGTACCTTTTGTAATGAAAACAAGTTAAGCCTTTGACAATTTGGGCATTGAATCAGAAGCCCATACACCCCCATAACAATTTGGGCATTCTCTGCCAGCAACTTTGAAGTTGACACATCACTCAATGTTATCAAGTCATATGGAGGATTAGTTATGTATAATAATGGAAATCAGAGGTCTCAAATTTGGGTTCGGGATATAGAAAAAATCATGTTGAGAGCGTTATCTCCGAATGAGCCCTATAAAATATGCGATCTGAATTTAGTCAGGTTCTATTCGGGCTCCGGACACTTTTCAAATGCCACTTCTTTTCTTGCGGTAACATTCGATTTTAACTTGACATTATATTAGTTGGTCGTTCTCTTGAAAGTGCTAGGCTAATTAAGAAGCTATTATTGTCCAGCTTCCTAACCTATATCGACACTAAGAACCTGTTTGGATTAGCTTAAAAGTTTGTCAAACATACTTTTAAGTCAGTTTTTGACTTCTGAAAGTGTTTGGAAAATATAAAAAATAATTTAAAATAAGTCAAAAATGACTTAAAATAAGTTATGAATTGTTTGACAAGGTAAAAAATGACTTAAAATAAGTCAGAAACCAAAAGTAGGTCTCCCCCAACTTTTTATTTTTTGACTTAAAAGTCATTTTAATTTGATTTTTTATTTTTAACTTAAAAATTATTTTTTTTAAGTTAATTCAAACGGGCTCTAAATTTGGACAGCAAGGAATCGTAGCATGGAAGACATAAAACTCATTTAATAAAATAAAATATGTACTATTGTAGAAAAACCTAACCATATCCTTTCATTTATTATTTTAAAAAAAACTATGTAGCCTAAATTATATAAGAGGACTAGAATGGACTTTGGGTCCCACTTTTTGGCTTTCTTTATGTTTTCTTAAAACCTTTCGTCAACCCATGCGCTAATTAAGTTCTCTCTCCAAACAAATTACTTACTCTCTGCGTATTCATTTATAACTATCTTATTTTGATTAGATATAAAATTTTAAAATCAGTGGCGTAGCCACTCTTATTTCAGTATATATAAGTAAAATGATAAATAAATTGGCTTAATAACATATTTTGGATACTTTTGACACAACAATGTGATGTAGTTTATTGGTTTTAGACGCCTAGAAAGATTAAAATAATACAAACTTAAAGTGTTCATTTGTTAAAATCTCGCTAGTAGCAATTTTTTTTCACTTTTTAAGAAGAGCAGGTCCACTTTAGCACTTGGACGCCCTTTGTAAAATTTCTCCACTAATTCTAATAAGTAAAATTTCACTATAAATGTTGCAATATTTAGTTAAAGTTAATTATGATGTCCTAAAATGAGAGTTTTCGGTGGAACCGGTGAACCACGCGAGTTGGTTAGATGCGTGGGACAGAGGGCTCGTAGTACCTGCTAAAATGTCATTTATAAACAAATAATCTAAATTGTTGGAATTAGAAAGTTGTCAAATATAGAAAAAAGAAACTTCTATTTGAAACATATTTAATTAGAACTAGAAATTTATCAAATATAGAAAAGGAAAAAAGAAAGAAGGAGAAACTACTTAATTAGACATACTTTACTGTCATTTATTATTATTATTATTATCAAAATATTAAGTATTTTATTAATAATTAAGAGTTTTCTATATATATTGAGAAAAATTCACTTAGATACAAGTATTTTTTCTACCAGATACACTAAAATAGGGAGAGAGGTGAGTGGGATTTTATCATGTATTTAAGATATATGTGAATCATACTAGATACATATATCTGGTGTGATGCACATGTTTGACGAGGGAAGTGAACGAAATTTATTATGTATCACATATACATACAAATCCACTTGAATACAATGTATTTAGAATAAATTTAACACATATATCCTGAGATACATGAATCTGGACGTACTTGAATGCATCTAGACACATCCAAATATTTTAAATAGCAATCTTTCTCATATTAATATGATAAAAAAAAAATACAATTATTAGGGATAGCTTGGTAGCTGGACTTCTTCCTTTCAACTTGATTGTCAATTTTCTAAATCAATTGAATGCCAAAAAGATTAAGGGTCTGTTTGGAAAGCCACCTGGTAATTGAAATTGGTGTAATTACTAGGGTAGTAATTATCAGCCTAGTAATTACACAGTCTAGTAATTACGCGGACCTGCTTGGTTGTCTCAGTGTAATTACACATGTCCTTTTGGATCCACAGTGTAATTAAACATGTTCTGTTTGGATGCACAATTGCAATCATAAAATTATATTAAATTTTAAAAATAAAAATTAATTATTTTAAATTTATACTAGACAAATAAGAAACTTTATTAATGATATTAAATAAAATATTTAAGATATATATTATTTTCAGAAAATATATTAATTAATAAACATATGTACTTAATAATATTATGAAAAATAATTGATAATATTTTTTCAAATTAATATATTTCAATTGAATTGATCATAAAAACTAAAAGTATGAAGTTTCTACGAACATCGTGAAATGCATGTTTGATAAAAATATTAATATATAAAAAAATGTCATAAATTATAAAAATGTTTGACAAAAAGATAATCTATAAAGTCTAATTAAAAAATTACTTGTAATGTGAATTCAATATTACTAAACAAATGAAGCTGAAAATATAGCATAAATTATAAATTCAAAACAAAAAATTTAACATAATACTCTTATCGCAAATTTCAACATAGCATACATAAATATGATTTATTTTTATTTTTTTCAAACAGAAAACATAAGTCTATAACATTACTTAACAATAAACTCTATTTTAATTTAAAAATTTGAATACTAATAAAGTTATGCTAACGAGAAAATAAGCATGGAATAAAAAATAAAGTAATAGATAACACGAAAAAATTGCATAGAATCACGTGAAGTAAGGTTGAAAATGAGAAGAAAATGAAATGTAATAATAAAAAATAAAAAATAAACTTTTAGAATTTTTTAGAATAATAAAAAAGAACTTAAAATAATTAATAAAATTAAAACAAAAATAGAAATAAAAGAAGAAATTAAAAAATAATCAGCTAGTAATTACATCATGTAATTACCAACAATTCACAACCTCTCCCTGTGAATTGAAGAGTGTAATTACCCCTGTCAATTACACTAATTACCTACTGATCAAATAATTACTTGTCCAATCAAACACGATAGACCGTATAATTACTCCCAATTATACTAAATCTAATTACCAAGATGTCATTCCAAACCGACCCTAAAGAAATAAAGTTCATAAAATGCATCCATCAACTCAATGCTCCTTTATCGAAAACCCAAAAAATAAAAAGGATAAAAAATTATTCTCTTTGTTTCAATGAAAAGAGCAATTCAATTATGCAGATTTGACATAACACCAATCAAACAGTACATTTCTTTCGGTGAACAAACCAATTTCAATTATGGAAATTCATTTTTACCATCGAAAAAAACTTATAGATTGTAACACATCCAAAATAATATCATCTGAAATTCTGAATCATTTGGTTTACTGGCAAAGTTATTTCTAAATAATTTATCCATCTTTTGAATGGAAATAAAATAACACTAAGTTTGAAATATCAATTTATCGTGAAATAAATTATATCTTCATTTAATTTTGAGATATCTAACCTTAACCTTATTCCGAAATGGAACAACCTACAGAGTGTTGGATACATTCTTTGAGGGATTCCATTAGAAATATATTACTATTACTTATTGGAAGACAACTGTTTTATCTGCAAATTGAAGTAAATAAAACATTCAACATGAGGATAATCTGGGATCTGTCTGAACCAGATCTCACCTGCTACATTCCTCTTTATAATTTTGTAATTATAATTAATTCTCTGAATAACCTCTATATTTAATTACTAAACCCTAGCAAAAAACATTTTTTAGTGTACGCTCCTTTACTAATAGGAGAATCCAGCTGTAGAATATTTCTTTGATTTGTACTTAAAATGATACTCACCTCGTTCATTTTACGTGTTACCTTCTATATTTTAGTGAGTTAAATACAATGTTCGGTTACCGTTTAAATTCATAACATATAATTTTTGAACAAAGTTCGAATACTATCACATAAATTGAAACAGAGTATACTAAACAAGTTGTGTAATATGGGACACATGCATGTTGAGGCTCTAAAATGTATACTTACTAATAAAGTGTGCACTGTAGATTCAAAATTACATAAGTAGCTTTAAATAAGAAAAGCATAGTATAAAGAAAGAAAAAAAAAGATGTTAAAAGAGTATGATAAGTGCGCCCTGGCAAAAAGTTGCAGCTGGCACTGACATTATCACACTAAACAAATTCCAAAAACAAATGCAAAGAATAAAAGTAACCAACAACCCCACAAGCTTCTTCACTATCATCAAGTACGTATAATTTCAAAAATAGATTTTTGAAAACATATGGTACGTATTCTTTGTAGTAGTAAATTTCTTGTAGATATTTGAATAAACGTCTAAACACATGATAAAATATTTCTCTCATATTAAAAAGGTTTGTGTGTATGTTTATAAGCTCACCTTATATAAATTAATACATTATATAGAATGTGCCGTCTCTTATATACAGATTCACACCAATTTGAACCTGAATGGCATTTCAAGTCTTATCGAGGTTAATTTGTATAATTAATGAATGTGACACATTTAAGTGAGCAACTTATCTATATAATAGACGTTTGAGAAAACACACTTTAAAATTTTAAATTGAAAATGTTTTGAAAACACTTTATAATATGTTTAGATATTCAATCGAAATATATCGCATATAATTTAAGAAACTAAATGAAATTTATTTACAAATTTAAGAGATTAACTACATATTTGAGATTAATGATGTAACGTGGCTGCAATTGTGTTTTCAATTATATTCCACCATATGTTCCTCATTTTTTTTCCTTCCTTCCACTCTTTGTTATTCATGGGCCAACCTTAGAAAAAAGAATGCTTCCCAATATATATTAAGTAATAAATCTTCTAACACGTTTAACTTATCGTAATATCTATGATTGCTATTTTAGTATTAATATCATTATTTCAGTAACCTAATTCATTCATACTATTAAGAATCACTCTATTTCGAGGAAGTTATGAATTATTAATTAAGGAGTGTCGGTAGAGACTAGAGAGTAAGTTGGGAATAATTAATTTTGAATCAAATAAATTAATGAACTCGAATTCCAAAATTTTAAATTTTCATTTCACCTCTAAATAATAAGCATAGGGATACAACAACTACAAACCCACTGAAATTCCACAAATTGGGATCCGGAAGGAATAGAGTACTACGCAATCTTACCATTTTCTCCTGAGTGTCCTACTTTGCGACGATATGCCGGATTTGCTCAATTGGTGAACTTGAGAATGTCGAGTTATTGTTGTTCATATTGTCTGAAATCCATTTTCAACCCTCGCGAATCGCGAATACGGGAGCTGCTACTGAGTACTGAGTGAACGGGCGAAAGGAGATTGGAGAGAAATCCGTTGCGAATTCTCCCCCGAACTAGAAGATCATTTCGAGATCTTCGAACATATTCGAGAGTTCAATGTTACTATTGTAACTTCGGCCAATATACAAAATGAGACTTTACCACCGTGGAGCGGCTTTTTGCAAAAAGATGAGGGGGTTGCCTTGGTTCCGTAACATGGTTCAAACCTGGCTTTTCATGAATATGAAATCCCATCCACTAGATTTAACCACACTAGGCTAAATAAATAATTGAATGTAGAAAGGGGATCCTAAACTAAAAAGGAGTCCATGACCCCCTTTTAGAGTGTTATAAGGGGAGGTCGAATTCCAGTTGACAGCTAATGATTTCTAATTTACTAAGTCAGTTCGGTAAGTTAAGGTCCATGCTTGAAACAGAAAAAAAAAAAAAAAAAGGAAGGGGAGGGGGTCGCAGCGCATATATGCAAAACATCATAACATCAACAATAAGGTCAAGTTACCTATACACAGTAAATCACAAATGATACTCAAAAACTCTACACAAATACTACAATCGAGTTAAAGCCAACCAAATATCGGAATAAGAACACTTCTCACCACCTATTATCCTTATACGATATACGCGACGTCCATATCCTTCTATCTAAACATGTCCTCAGTAATCTGCAAATACGTCATATCTATTATCATCTCTCCCTAATATAAGAATATTAACCATACAAAATATAATATGGAAAAATCTTTTTGGCGAATTTTTTTGACAAGAATGATATTTTATCGGCATAATACATAAATATGTCATTTAACTTGGCTTCAAATCACATTTATGCCCTTCAACTTTGGGTGTGTGCAAGTACACATTTAAACTTGCATAAAGTTGAGCAAATAGACACACATGTCCTACTTGGCATCCTACATGTCGTTTTTTGTCCTACGTAATGTCCTACATGTATTGTGTCACATAGGACTCATGTGTTTACTTGTTCAACTTTATACAAGTTTAAGTGTCTATTTATTCATATCCAAAGTTTGAGGGCATAAATGTGAAATGAAGCCAAGTTAAAGGGCATATTTATGTATTATGCCTATTTTATCTTTTTAAATATTCTTATCCTTCTAATTTTAATATTTTTTAACTGAAAAATGAAAAAAAGATCAGTTTATTTTAAAATTAAAAAAAATATTATAGTTTTTTTATTTTTTTTGTCAAATTCTGACCAAATTTTCTGATCATTTAACACTTCCTATATAATATATGCATTATACATAAATTATTTCTCCCAATAAATATCTAACTGATACTTATATCTTTAAATTCATATAAAATTGAGCAAATATACATATATCAATATATGTCTACTTATAAACCTCTCTTGTACGAATTATAAGAAGTGAGTTGTCTTTTTTTCACTACACGCGAATAGAATACTTAGCTTTTACAAAGGAAAAAGAATTTCCCTTTTTCTAAAAATCTGCTTCAGCCAAAATTAATGACAACTGTACACTGCCATAACCCAGCTGTAATATTCCACGTGTCAATCCCTCATTAGTCAAGTACAAGTACTCATCCTTTTCTCAACAGTGACTACACCTACTGTGCTGTTCCCCACCATGGGACCAACTTTTTTTAAATTCCAGCTAAGCCAATTAGTGCTAACGGCTATATTATTTTACATTTTTTTTACCCTCTGACACATCGAGTATCGTGTCCTACGTGGACAATGACGTGTAATACAAATGTTTGTTGACGTGGCAGTATGTCTTCTCATTTTTGCTATAAAATGCACCTCCATTTCACCCTGCCTTTTCATCTAAACAAGAGATAAATTCAGAAAACTCTGAAATTAAAAAAAATGGTGTCTTTTAAGTGGGTTTTTTCGAGTTTTGTTTTGCTGTTTATGGTGGGTTTGGTTAGCTCTGCTAAATTTGAGGAACTGTATCAACCCAGTTGGGCTTTTGACCATCTGACAACTGAAGGAGAAGTTCTTAGAATGAAATTGGATCATCTCTCTGGTACTTTTATGAGTTTTTTTTAATGGTGTATTGTTGTTTGTTCAAGATATTTTTGTTAGTTTTGCTTATCTGTTAGCGTTTATGTGAAATTTTAGGTACTGGGTTTCAATCAAAGAGCAAATATATGTTTGGGAAAGTTACTGTTCAGATTAAGCTTGTTGAAGGTGACTCTGCTGGAACTGTCACTGCATTCTATGTAAGTGTAAAACTAATTTCTTCGTCGCAGTCATTTTAGTTTATTTCATGCCAATAGAATGTATATTTTAAGAATATAGTACTAGTTTTTATCTTGAATTTTTGAAATGAGGACGCTGATTTTGGGCATCACTTTTTTTTTTTTTGCTAAAACAACACTTGTTTAGGAACAATGAAATTTCTAATGGCCGACAATATTAGTAGTGTGACATTATATCAGATTTTTCAGTACATGCATTGGGTCATAATTTTAAGTAATTGTAATAAATCAAGCATTTAATTCATTTTTCTATTGGATGAAAATTATCTGTTCTTGAAGCTGATTTATGTATATCTTATGGACTCTGTTTTTACTTGTGAATAATATGCAGATGTCATCAGATGGACCAACCCACAATGAGTTTGATTTTGAGTTTTTAGGCAATAAAACTGGTGAACCATACACAGTACAGACAAATGTATATGTCAATGGTGTTGGTAACAGAGAACAAAGATTGAAGTTTTGGTTCGACCCATCGAAGGATTTTCACTCTTATTCGATCATGTGGAATCAACGTCAAGTTGTGTAAGTATCCTAATTCTTGAAATCACAAAGATTCGTTTAATTTGTCAAGAATCGAGCTTGAATGTTTGTTCTTGATTACTTAATTTTTGAATTTGTTGTAAACAGATTCTTGGTAGATGAGACACCTGTTCGAGTGCATTCGAATTTGGAGCACAGAGGAATCCCATACCCCAAGGACCAACCAATGGGTGTGTATAGTTCGATTTGGAATGCAGATGATTGGGCTACGCAAGGCGGGCTTGTTAAGACTGATTGGTCACACGCGCCCTTTGTAGCATCCTATAAGGGATTTGAGATTAACGGTTGTGAGTGTCCAGCAACTGTTGCAGCTGCTGAGAATACTCGGCGGTGCAGCAGTAATGGGCAAAAGAGGTACTGGTGGGATGAACCTGTTATGTCCGAGCTTAACGTGCACCAGAGTCATCAGCTGATTTGGGTCAGGGCGAACCATATGGTTTACGACTATTGCACGGATACTGCTAGGTTCCCTGTTGCTCCTGTTGAGTGCCAGCACCACCAGCACAAGACTAATCATAACTAGGTGTGGAGGAAAATTGGGGTTCAGTCTTGCATTGTATAAAAAGATTAGACAAAAGAAAAAAATGACATGAACTCCATGTTACATATTTTTGGTGCCACTTGATCTTTGTAGTATGTAAAATTTTTCATTATCTCTTTGTTTAATGGTTAGGTTCTTTTGAATGAAGTATTTTCATTTGCATTTTACTCTTGGCCCAAGTATTTACTTATTGCTCTTTTTATTATTGAATCAATTAACTATTGCAAATAAATTTGAATCGAAATACATAAAGGTGTATTTTAAATAATACTGCGGGGTGTACGGAAACATGACTAAAATCGTATTTATGTTGTCAAAATCAAGTTTTGCACATTTCCATGTGATAATTGTGTATAATTTTGTAGCATTTTATTTCTATGTTGGTCCCGCTACGAACTCACGGGGTGCATCATGTCCCCTAGTGGGGACAAGAGAAATAAAATAGGTATAAATACGAGGGTCCATGTCGTGTCAGCATAAGTAGGGGTGTCACTTCAGAATTATCTTTTGAATTTTAATATAACTTTATGTGTCATCTGATATATCGCCATGAAGTAATTATTAGCTTTCACATGATCGCCTGATTATTTTGATCCAAACACTCAACTATTTTGGGAAGATCAACAAAACTCGAATTGTGGTAGGTGAGTGTCTTGTGCTTGAACTCTCTACTTTTGAATTGCTCAAAATTTCTCTCAATTTGAGTTCAATTTTATTAAAGAAGGAGTATCTACCATACTGTCACTCGTGTTTTAGATGTTACGGCCAAGGTGGGGAAAACAATGATGCAGATGGAGACATTAACTTTATTAATTAAGTTATTTGAGGTTGCAAAGCAAATGAAAGATACATTAATGTGGCTGTTGTATATCACATCGAATAGTCATTCATATTGAACACGAGTAGTAATTAACTTTGAATTATTGTACCACAAACCTTCTTTTAAACAAACAAACAAACAAAGGAAAAAAAAAATCAATGCACAAGACTTGTTAAATTACGTATACCGCTTGGGCATTTACTCTTTCGTTTATCTATGTTTGGTACGTGAAAAATGTTTTCTAAAAAAATTAAGTGATTTTTTTTTTTAAAATAAAATGTTTTATATGTAAACAAAATATAAGTATTAAAAGTATTTACATATATCGTTTATATAAAATTATTATGGAGGTGTGGGTGGGGGATAGAGTGTAGGTTGGTAGAGATGGGGTGATGATCTACAAGAGTATAAAAATGAGATATATTGGAAAGTGAAGACGACACAATCAACGTTTATGATGCTTATGCAACTTATTTTTTCTATTTTCATTTTGAAAGATCATTTTCTCATATATATATATATATATAATTTTATTTTATTTTAAAAAAATATTATTTTCTTATAGAAAATATCTTCCAAAGAAAAATTGAATCTTTTCCCCTGAAATTTTTTCGTAAAAAATGAGAGGAGATTACAATGTGGAGAATTGAATCCTTATAATAAGATAAGATGAGAGTTCACGACCTTAGGTAGTCAATCAACTGAGCGATTAAAATTCTCATACCCTAAAAAGTGTTAATAAGTGCGATAGGTTGGTATTAAGTGGTACTACCTCCTTCCACTTTTAATTGTCATAATTTCCTTTTTTTAGAGTCAAACAATAATAACTTTGACTAACATTTTACAATGTATTTTTTCATCATATTGATATGAATTTTTTTTGGAATTTATAGTACTTTTCGTATAGTTTTTGAATAGCTAAATTTTTTGTTTAAAATATCAAATTAATGTAATCTAATATAACTTTGAAAATTAGTCAAATTCACTTTCGAAAAGCACAACATAACAATTAGAAGTGGATAGAGGGACTACTAATAGTTTTTGTCTCGTGATGCTCATGACCTTTATGCCTCAATAATTCAATGTTATAAAGTCAATTAATCTCTGACTAGATACCATAATGAATATATTTATCACAAATAAGACTACATGAAAGGCCCCTAGGTCTTGACCTAAACTTTAAAATATGTTTTGTAATCCCAATATAATTATGAGATTACCACCTACTTATGGAGTATTGATATCCACCAATACCATGCACTATGTATAAGTGTGATACAACTATGCTCATAATTATATTCCTTATATAAAATCATAAATAGGCCATTAGCTAAATTAATCATTGTATAATGACCATCATTTTATATCCATTTTTTTACTATAATTAAAGAAATAAATTTTAAATATAATTTAACTTCAAAAGTTAGCTCATAATTAGTTGAGAATTGATCAAGATAATATCAAAAGACCTCCATATGACCCCTTATTAATTGATGTGAAAAGCTCAAAAAGAGAACCTCGCACGCCTAGGCATGTTAACTTGAGCTTGAACAACATAATATAATCCCCAAATCGAGAAACAAAAATTGAGATGAGTGATCTGACTCTGATACTATAATAAAAAATGCAATGAGAAACATCCAAAATCATATAAAAAGACTATTACCATCCTTTATCAATCGAATTATGGAAAGGCCATCATCTCAATTAATCATTATCTACAGTATCTTTCACTTTTCTTATACCTTATAAAGCATTATAACTCTATTAAAATATAGTGAAAGTAATAAAGAGAAACAGCTGGAGCCAGTGAAATTATTTATTACGCCTTTCAATCAAAGAGTGGGGCTAATTTGAAATGAAATGAGTTCTCCATGAAGGGTATTTTTAGAGTTAGACAAAATCAAAATTTTAATTTTATGATTCTAAATTTTATAACAACAATTTCAAGTGTTAATAATTGAGTCCTAAACTTAATACTATTTGTAAAATATAAATATCATATTTAAGCAAACGTTATTGAATTCAGCTGAATCCGTACCTGGACTTCTAGCTCTAGTACCCTTGCTTTTGGATCATCCACAAAGAAAATATCATCCTTTGGGGAATGGGACAATCCAATGCTTTTGAATTTGTGCTTGGCTGACACCCCAATTATTGACTTCATTGTGGACCTATTTTTTTTATATATATAGTGACAAAAGATGCTAAGGGGTAGAGGGGGTGTCTAATCATACCAAAGGAGAAGCCAAAACTCTTGTCTTCACTAAAGAACTTCTAATTTGGACCACATCAAATATCATGGATCAATCAAAAAGAAAATTGAAAAAAAATGGCTAATGTGAGTTCAATTTCAGAACAAAACAATAGAAATGGGGACCCAATGAATTTTTTTCAGTGAGTTTGAATTATGGAGGAAATTGAAAGTGAAAGAGATAACCTTTTACGTACCTACCATTATCTTTAGATAATCAACATGATAATGTAACATTTATTTGAAGATGTCTTTTAATTCATGGAAACTTAACACTTTCTCTGTTCATTTTTATTTTTCACATTTCGCTTTTCCAGGGTTAAACCATATGGATTTTGATCAATATTTTAAGATATATTATTCACCATATTAATATGAGAAGGATTGCAACTTGTATTTTTCGTATAATTTTGTAACATCTAAATTTAATATCATGTTTAATTTAACTCTGAAGAATAATTAAATTGACTTTCGTAAAGCAAAATTTGACTAGTAAAAGTGAACGAAGAAAACATTTTTGTGATACATATAAGACCCCCTAAAAACAAGCTGGAGAGAGTAATAGATTTAATCTTGGCACTTTAAGATTAGAGGGGAAATTAAAATTTTAATTATATGGATTCTGAATTTTATAACAAAGATTTCAATAATTAATAACTGGATCCAAACTTAATATTTATATCTTCTTAATATAATCTATTTGAACAAAAGTTACTGGATTTGATCAAACCCGAACTCAGGCTTCTAGCTCTGTCCATGTTCAAGATACACAAGGAATCAGTAATTCACGATTATTTAATTAGAATTTTACTGTTTAATCATGATAAACTATAGAAATTTATCAACACACATTTCCAATTTATTAGAGAGACTTTGTTGGAGGAATTGAATTCAATGAAAGTTTGGATTAATGGCTTAAAACAACTTAAATTGAAGGTTCCGAAGAGTTGTCAACACAAAGTTATTGAGAGAAGACTCTCGTTAAGTTATTTCGAGGTAAATTGAAATATTTCTTTAAGTCAAGGACTCAATTATATTGGAAAAGTACAAGAAACTAGCCCAAGGGGAAAAAAAACTAGTTTTGTTCAATATAGCTAGTGGAAAATCAAATAAGCATAAAAGTAATTTTTTTCAATTTAAAAGATTAGATTTTAATTTTGAACGATCTCTTTCCAAGTTGTTTCTTCCAAAAGCAATTAATCAAAATGTATAGACTAGGTATGGCCAATTCAATTCAATGTGTATATATATTTAATGTAGCATAAATACACGTGAGTCAAACTTTGAACACAATGTATTTGGAATCAATTACACTTAATAATACGATTCACGTGTATTTGAGCAACATATACATATATCTAAAACAATTAAGGAAAAATTACACGATTAAGTAAACTTATACCACTTAATTAGTTATCATAGCTATAGTTTGTTATAATTACCACTAGCGGCTAACATTAACCATTAATTACGTGGGCTGACTCTGAGTTTGTATAATTCGTCACATTTGTATATTTTGCAACTATCAATTCTTCGTTTGATTTCTATTTGTACGATGATTTGTATTTGTATATGATGATGATTTTCTTTGGTTTTTTAGTTTTATCACCAATACAATTCAATCTTTTTTTTGTATAAATTTTTAAAGTTTGTATAAACGTGTAGTTTTCGGATTTTGTATAATATAATTAAGTAATGTAATTTATGTAATATAATTTGTATAACTGTTTAAAGTTCATATGTTTATGTTTGTATCAATACGTTATTTCAAGTTTTATCATATTTGTATAATCCAGACTTTGTATTACTCAATTATACAAAAACAAGCGAATTATACAAACGTACCCGTGAATTATACAAATGAGATGTGAATTATACAAATTATTGTCCTCTCTCACTCGCCTCTCTTCACCTCTCCCAATCTCGCTAGCTAGATATACAAATACATATGTATACCAGTTACGTATATACAATTATCTAACCGATATATATATGCAATTCATCTCTCTCCACTCTCTGTCCTCTCTCGCTCGCCTCTCTCCTCCCTCCCAATCTCGCTCTCCATTCTCCTCCCTATAACATATAGCTACGAATTGTAATTAGTAAACTATAGCTATAAAATATAATTAACATATTTTTGAGTGACTATATGCGAAAGTTCCTCTAACAATTAATTGGTAGAAAATGTAATTTCAGAAACTACTGCTTCAGTGAGTAATTAGTACCAATAATAATGTGTTTTATGTTGTTTTCTTCTTGGGCTAGAATGGGCTTCTCATAGGTCCAAAATGATTCCATCATCAGCTTCGAATGGTTTGAATTTCCTTTCAAATTCAAATTAAAAGACAAGCACCAATGGGCTTGATCCATGAGAACAAAAAGAATGAAAATTTTTTTTTCGAATATTTACTAATTCTCACTATAGATTGAAATAATTACATTATTATTAATTAATAATTTCATATCAGATTTCAAGTCAGATACATCTAGATACATGTAAAATGAAAACCCCTTCTCTTAGTTATCAATTGTAAAAATTGGGAGATAAGAAAAACTTATTTTTTCTATTTTCATTTTGAAAGATCATTTTCTCATATATATATATATTATTTTTTTTTAAAAAAAAACTTATTTTCTTATAGAAAATATCTTCCAAAGAAAAATTGAATCTTTTCATATACAATAATGTTTGAGCAAACGTTATTGAATTCGGCTGAATCCATATCTGAACTTCTAGCTCCAATATCCTTGCTTTTGGATCATCCACAGAGAAAATATCATCCTTTGGGGAATGGGACAATCCAATGCTTTTGAATTTGTGTTTGGCTGACACCCCAATTATTGACTTCATTGTGGACCTAATTTTTTTATACACATAGTGACAAAAGATACTAAGGGGTAGGGAGTGTCTAATCATACCAAAGGAGAAGCCAAAACTCTTATCTTCACTAAAGAACTTCTAATTTGGACCACACCAAATATCATGGTTAAATCAAAAATGAAATTGAAAAAAATGGCTAATGTGAGTTCAATTTCAGAACAAAACAATAGAAATGGGGACCCAATGAATTATTTCAGTGAGTTTGATTTATGGAGCAAATTGAAAGTGAAATAAATAACCTTTAATTTTACGTACCTACCATTATTTTTAGGCAATCAACACGATAATGTAACATTTATTTGTAGTTGTCTTTTAAGTGACTTAATTAATTGAAACTTAATACTTTCTCTTATCAGTTCACTTTTATTTGTTACATTTCGCTTCTCAAGAGTTATAAACTGCATGAATTTTGATCAACATTTTAAGATGTAGAAAATTTGCAGCTTATAATGTTTTTCGTATAGTTTGTAACATCTAAATTTTGAAATATTGAATTAATCTAGTTTAGTTTAGTTTCAAAGATTAATTAAATTGGCTTTTGTAAAGTAAAACTTGACAAGTAAAAATGAACGAATGAAACATTTTTTGTGATGAATATAAGCCCCCCTAAACTTAATAAGTACTTTAAACTAAAAACAAGTTAGAGAGAATAGTAGATTTAATCTTGAAGTACATGCAAGCCCACCACACATGAGTAAGGGGACTTTGGAATACAAAATTGGTTGAGGCGGGAATCAGAATTGTAATCTTATGCATTCTGAATTTTATAACAAAAGTTTCAAGTATTAATAACTGGATCAAAACTTAATATTTATACCTTCTTAATACAAACTATTTGAGCAAGAGTTATTGAATTTGATCGAATCTGTACTCTCGCTTCTTGGTCCGCCCATGTTCAAGATACTCAAAAAATAAGTATTTCACGATTATCTACATAGAATTTTAGTATTTAATCATATGATAAACTCTAGAAATTTGTCATGAGTTTGAATATTTTAACTTAACCGCATTATGATTAAAATACAACAATTGATTGGAATGGGCTTCTCATAGGCCCAAATTCATTTCCCTCTTGGCAGTCAAACAAACCCAGAAAGAAAATTGAGTTATAAATGATTTGGGCTACTTTTTTCTGTTGTGGTTGGGTTTTCATTCAAATGATAAGACAAGCACCAACGGGCTGGTCCATGAGAACAAAAAGAAGAAAAACTACTTAATTACACGATTTTTTACAAATTCTCGGTATAGTTTGAAATAATTACATATAAATAAACTTATTAGTAATTTTGTATCAAATTCAAGTCAAATACATCTAAATACATATATTTTTTTCTACCAGATACACTATAAAGTACAAATACACAGGGAGAGATGCGAGCGAAAGAGGAGAGAGACGTGCGAGAGAGGAGGGGGCAAGCAAGAAAGTGAGTGTATCCTGTTAGGGTTTTGCCCTGATTTTCTTACCATAATTTAAGATTTATTTTTCCTTAAAGAAAAGACAAAACATTACCATAAATGTTTCTACTTTTCTTGAAAGGAAAATATAATATTCTTTCATATTTGGTTTATTCTCTCCTTTTAGGA
>JAJOOO010001665.1:0-26218 GCA_029582685.1 Solanum piurae
CTTATGCAACCTACTAATCTGCATTGTGATAGCAAGGCTGCAATCCAAATAGCAGCAAATCCAATTTTTCATGAGCGTACCAAACATATAGACATTGATTGCCATTTTGTAAGGGAGAAAATACAGCAAGGATTAATCAAGACTCAGTACATAGGAACTAAAGAACAGCCAGCTGATTTGCTCACAAAAGGATTGGGAAAGGCACAACACTATCATTTACTTATCAAGCTTGGAATGAAGAATGTATTTTTGCCATTCAGCTTGAGGGGGAGTATTGAGTCTAGTGACGTGGAAGTTAGTTAGGTAGTTATAACTAACTTATATACAGCTAATTAATAGTGGTAAAATAGTGTAGACTGGGTTAGTTAGAAATATGCATTTAGCATCTTAGTTTCAGTATATAAAACTGACTGTAATTCATTGTTGTAGGTAACACAATAGATGAAATAATGATCTCTTCTTCTTCTCTAAATGCTCTCTCATTCCAATAGATTGATCTAATAATCACAGCCCTAAATCCATGGTGTAATCCATGGTAGCTGAAGTTTACATACTACTCTACTTATTTGATCCACAGAAGTATTGGTATATCACGACATCCATACTTACTAATCGTAAATGATCAAAATAAGATTTTCTGGGTTTGGTGAATACTCTTTAAAGGACAATCAATTTCTTTTCCAATGAATTCAAGTCAACTCCCTCGAGGATAGAAAGCTTACCAAAACCATGGCTAGCATTATAGGCATCTGAAACCAATTGTGCATATGTTCTGTATGAATGTATTCCCTTCTTTTATCTCAACTTTCCATTTGCTTCTACGTTTGTGGTTGTGTAAACTACTTACTTTATTGCACAGAAAATAGGGAATATAGATCTGTTAATTTAAATGTTAAGACAGAAAAAGGCAATCAAAGGGAACAAGCTCCTTCATTAGAAATGTGAAAGTGATTTCATAGATAATTTTGCCCAATTTTGGAAGGTGAGCTTGTGGCTGTGAATTCAAAATGTGATATTTGTAATCCTGGTTCAGTTTATTGTTCTTTCATATCAAGTATTATATTAGATTACATATTTTCCCCCCTAAAGTGGTACATATAGCAATTCACAGAAGATTATTAAGATACATGAGGCAAGATGTGTTAGACTCTCTGTAAGGATTTTGTTTGCCTTCTCTTTTTGGTGATCTAATGTAATCACTCCATTTTGGTTAACAACACAATTTTGTGCAGATGTCTATAAATACGCAGGAATACCACATCTAAAAAAGGCTGATAATTCAGCATCACTGACATGAAATTATTTCTCTTCGCCAAAGAAGAACAGTATATGACAAACTGAACTGGCCATAAAGACCTTTTCTCCCTCTTTTGAATGTACTTAAAATATGTTTGACTTATTATATTATGAGGCAGTCCAGTTTAACTTTTAACAGTATATGTAGAGGCCCTTGCAGTCAAAATTTTGATATATAATTTGATCGTAACCTTTTCTTTGATGCCAGCCATCACTGATAGATGCGTTCACATGGATTGTCTTGCAGTGGGAGCTACATAGTAGCTGGTACTCAGTTCAACTTACATGATCCTCGGCTTCTTTCAGTAGCAACTCCAGATTTTGATTCCACGATATTAACATTTACCATTTTAAATTTTAATTCTTAATGTACTTGAACGTGGACTATTAGTCTGAACGATTGACAAACTTTCCTCTAATCAAAATTTCTACCTTTAATCTTTTAGGTTTCTTTCAAAAATAGATACAATGAACTTAATGCTCTGCTGCAAATTTTGCCAACCAACAAGTACCGTCGCCACCATCTCCAGACCTCGACAAAAGTTCTCATTGTCGTCAACTTTGCACTTCCTTTGAGTTTATATCTGCGTCCTATCTCAGGTGAGCATACTTTACAATAATCTGTTTACTACTTTGATTTCAATTTCCCCAATTCTACTTATCCTTTTGTAATTCGTTTGTATGCAACAACTTTGGTTCCTTTGGTTCTTCCCTCCTTTTGATTTCAACTCCTCTTATATTTGAGTCTGGGCTTCTTTGTGTTTTTTTGGGTTTCTAACTTTACACTTTTTGGTATTTCTGTTCCTTTCTTTAAAACCCCTAAAATTTAATGATTTCATTAACTCATTTTGCATAACCAATTTATTAGAAAGATTATGTTTGAGTGGGTTAGAAAGTAAATGAACCAATGATTTGCTTATATATATATTGGTTCATGCTCATCATGTCGAACCTATAATTGATATTCCCCTTTAATGTAATCTTTAATGGTGAACTTTTCCCCTCTCTTCCACTGATACAGATTACGCCATAAATTTGAAGAGGAAGTGCAACGTAAACATCATACAACACCTGAAATTTCTTCCTGCATAAAGTGATCTATGAGCCCCATGCTTCTTTCCACCAAACAATACTGTAATATTCTTTCTTTTTTTGCACATTAGATGCAGATGTGATAAAAAAGGAGACACACTCATCAAATTGCGCAAATCCTTTTGTGACTCTTCAAGCTACTGTTTCCCCTTAGTTGCTCATTTATTATATGTCTCTTCCTGCATGAGTGCTTATTTGTCTAATGTCATATTTTGTTATAGTTTCAGGTAATATAAAGGATGTACGTCCCTTATATACTTTGCTTGGCTGGAGTATCAAGTATGGTAAGATTTTTTTTGCATAGACTTTCAGAAATTAATAAGTCGCACAATTACGAATGAGTGGGATAGAGTAAGGTGATGTCTTGGATATAGAACTATTGACCCTATGACTTTTAAGAACTAGATTAAGATTATTTTGATGAATGGTGGTTTACCTATTGCGACAATAATGATCAATATATATATATATATATATATATATTGATCATATATATATATTGATCATTTTCTGTGTTGTTCTTTCTTATGCTAATTGTTGAATGCTTAATATGTATTCTTTTATCTAAGGGTGATAGTTCTATCTGGGATAAGTTTTTTTTTTCAGTCGAGTCGAAGCCAAATATTTTTCTTAAAAATATATTGTGGATTTCCGAGAGACCTGGTTGAAAAATGTTGTGCTTGGCTTGTTCCCGGATATGTGGAATTATTCTCCGTCATTAGTAAGTCATGTTACAAAATGTTTGATCTAAAAAGTGTCATTGTAGAGAGCTAAACTAACTCTAAAGATTTACAATAACTAAATTTCTTTTGCAGTGAAAAACGACCTTTCACAAGCAGGGGAATAGAAGAGGTCTACCATCTCATATTAGTAATAGACCACTTGCACCTGCTACCACGGGATCAAAGAGCTCTAGATGAACCACTTTTGTATGGTAATACTTCATGACATCTCAGGCCAACTGTAAAGTAGTTAGCTCCACCTAATTTACAAGCTCAATTGACCATGGACAAGGTCAATGTGGACAATGCTGCCGGAATGTCATCTGTCCAGAAATTTGGTTGCTGGAGGTGAAGTTTGGAAAATTTGGTTGAGATAGCTTAGTTGGGAAGAATATTTTTGTTGTGTTAGTTGGATGGATGACCTTTGTTTCGTTCAAGATATTGAACGTGCATGTACATCTCAATTCTTTTACATTGATTTTGCATAATCTTGGTTACTGTTCTAATTGTGAACAAATACATAAGATGGGCTTCTCATCAAAATAATATTGTATGAGTTATATCTTTTATTGGTGAAATGAGTCACTTCTGGGAGCTCTGCTCTACCAAGGTGCTCTTGGAAGGTTATTCTTTTTTCTTTTGGTGTATTTATTTAGTCTTAGTTGTTGTAATGATATTTTAGAACTGATTGATATATATGGTAATGATTTAATGGGTAGACGTTTAGGATTCCTCGTGGTCTTAGCTCCTGAATATTTTAGAGAAAGATAAATGGAAAAACACATTGTTGCTCTCCTATTATTTTTGTGCAATAATATAAAACTTTGATCAGGTATAGTTGAGTATTTTACTATGAAAAAGTTTGCTTCAAAATTATGTTGAGCCCGTGCTCAGCACGGGCCATCCTCTATCTAGTATATATATATACACACACACTTTTGAAAGAGTATGAAAGTATTTTTAAAAAACATTTTCATTTTTGGCAGGTTTATTTCATAAATACTGATCTTATAAAGAAAAAAAAATATAAATTTGTATGTAAATATTACTACAAAAAATATAAATATTACTACTTACTTTCTAATTTTTAAATTTACATCAAATAAATTTCGTTCTTAAGGGTTGACTTGATTTTTTTTTAGATAAATATAATTCTTGTTGTTGCAAATAAATATTTTTCGTACATTACTCAAAATTAGGAAGCTTAATTAATTAATGAGTTACTAATTCATGCCAATTTTATTTTAAGAATGACCCATATTGTCAAATAAGCTAATCTTGCAAACTACTTATTCTCATTATGGCTATTTAATAAAGAAGGGGTTATAATTTAAATGAGTTAATTTGAAGAAAAACTTGGAAATCCAAGTCTCCTAAATTCATCCAATCAGCGTCTACCATGTAGGCGGTACATGGATTGTGTTTCTTCAACTTTAATCTCAAATCTCTATTTTTGTAACACTAGAAAATGGGAAAAGGGAAGAACTTCATGTTTTGGCTATAGATCGTGTCCCCTGAGACAAATCTACGGTTCGTATGACACTCATAGGAATAAGGTTGAGATTTGGGAATTCAAGTTTCTGAAGTTTGACCTACGAGTGATCAAGACAGGTTGTCATTTGGACTACGGGTCGTAGATGACTTTCGTAGAAGGGTCCCAGACTTAGTGAAATTTCAAACTTGATTTTGGGTTCTACGGATCGTAGAAAGGGCTTGTGGGAAGTAAGGTGAATTTTGGATTTATGAAGTTGGTTCTACAGTTGAACAGTACGGGCGTAGGAAGTTCTATGTACCGTAGGTCCAAACCATAGAAGCCATCTAACAATTATTTCTTAAGGGTATTTGGGTCTTTTCCTATGCATTTAGCGCCTATATTATTCCATTTTGACCCTATTTAATTCCTATAACTACCCTTCAACCCCTAAAATTACCCCAACTCTCTCATTCACTCAAATCCCCAAATTCCATCCACATTCATTCTCCTAATTTTGTCTCTCAAGTTCAAGAAAAAGACTAGGGTTTCAATCTTCAAGTCTCTTATTCCTCCATTTCATTTGGGCTTTGTTTATAGTGTTTTATCAATAATTTTCATTCACCCATTGAGCCCCAAAGATTTCTCAATTCTCCAAGGTCAATTATGTCACACCCCAAGGCTACCTCCTAGACGTAACACGAGACCTAGGATCACAAGTAACCCCAAGCTAACCCTGAGTTTGTCATAACACAAGCATACTGAAATATAACTAAGAAAGCGGAAGCATAACTATAAAGTGAGTCACAACTAAAAGAAACTCAAGTGAGAATATAACTGAATGTCAAAGAGGAAACAACCCAAAACAACTAAATACTGACTCTATGTCTGAAAGCCTTTACTATTGATGAGCTATTGGGACAAGTCCCCAGCCAACTCTAAAAATACTGAAAATAAACTAACTAAACCAAGCATAATGAAACATCCTCGAACTATGAGGACTCACCACTGAAGCTGCAAAGTATAGGATGAAAATAGAACTAAGCATGAGCTGGACGCTGAGTGCCTGAACCTACATCATAAAATGATGTAGAGCAAAGTATACGTCAGTACTTGGAATGTACTGAGCATGCAAGATATAGATACTAAGTTGAACAATGATATAATTGAGCGATATAATAATGAGCATGGAAATAAACTGTACTGAAGTGTAACTAAAAGGCTAAGCTAAATGCAATGACCAAGTACTAATCATATAGCTAATATATTGAACTGAATACTGAAATGAATTCTGATAACATGGTCAATGCAATGAAAGTATGACAGTGGGAGATACTATTAACCGACATAAATCACGTGAGCTTGTAACGACTGATGAGTTCCGTTGTTATAGAGAAGCCAACGGGAGAAAATTTGGGGCCAAAAAACTTTTTCGTAGTATTTGGATTTTCCCAACTTAGTCCAAATTTGGATAAAATCGGAATCTTTAAGGTGTAAGAAAATCTTGTAACAATCGGGTGATTTATTTATAATTCTGGTTACATGAGTGGTTAGATGACTCGTTAAGGAATCCATACGACTTTACAAAATTAAATTCGGGCGAGTAGAACTCCCAGAATCGATCTTAGCGTGAAGGGTATTTTTTTAGCGTCGTGGGTTAGAGGTGTGTTGTCAAATGGAGATTTTGGAATTCTTTAAATAGCTCATTCTTTCGTGCAAGCCGCACTGGCGGTGCTTTTTGTAACTCTGGTGGGGCCGCTGCAGCGGGGTGAAGGCCGTTGTGGCGGGTTCGACGCGACTTAAAGTCGTAAATAAACACCTAAATGATCTTATTTTGCACTTTTTGATTTTTAGAGCTAAGGAACGGACCCCAGGTGACTCCTAACAGTTTTTCACCATTCTTGAGGCTAAAGGTAAGATTTTCACTCCCCAAATCCATTTTTCGATCCGTAGAACGTAGTAGATGGGTAATTATCGATGGGGGGAGGGTTTTGATCTAGATTCTATGGTGTAAACAACCCTATTTTAGATATTTGGGATCATGGGTTTGATCTAGGGTTCATAGAATTGTTAGTAATTCGGGTGATTAGTGATTGTTTATTGATTCCCGTATTATATTGATTTTTTGTAGACCAAGAACAAGCGGAATGAATCCAGAAAGGGAAGGATCAAGTTTCTTAGGGTTTCAAGCTTGTTTCGAGGTAGGTAATGGTTGTGACTCTATGATTGTGTGATGTATGTTTGTTCTTGCTTCATTATGATACATGTATGTATATGAATATTACATTATTGATCACACTTGTTGTAAATGAGATAGATGAATGATGGTTACCATGAAATCATGACTTAAATGTATGATCTTGAGGATATACTTGTGATTGTGATTGTGGTGTGTTGAATGGATCGGTTGCCACATTCCGGCATAACTAACTTAAATCGGTTGCCACGTTCCGACATAATCATTGGATCGGATACCACGTTCCGGTATGCTAACTGTTTGGGTTTGGGTTCCATGAGAGGACCAATGACTTGTCATAATTGTGTATCTTGAGAAATGTGAAGTTGTTTGTTGTTCAAAAATGTTGATAATATTGTATATATTCGATATGTGCATGTGATTATATTGTTGTATTGACTAATGTATGTTACATTTAGTGGGATAGCCGTGTGATCCTATCCGTACACTGTGGTTGTGTACTGATACTGCACTTGCTCTTATTTTTGTTGAGTACAGGACATCTTCAAGCGACTACTGACAGACCTCGCTTAGAAGATCAGTGATCATTCGAATTCAAGGGTGAGCCAATTCTTCTGGGATGACATGGGTTCTCTTTCGTCTATGTCCATCATTTCGGACTTAGATTTTTCTAGTTAGTTTATTAGTTCGTTAGTTTGGGGTTGCATCCCTTCTTGTTTAGACTTGTTGAACTTTAGATGTTTTGGTACATTGACTTTCAGGTTCTAGGTTATTTCTTCCGCATTGTTTAGTTCGTTGTTAGACTTTTGTTGGAGTTTATGGGAACTCCCTATTTATTTACTTAGTATTTAATTTGATTTCGTATCCTTAAATGTTTTAGTTTTTGCTTTGGTTTCTTGGTTTGAGTTGTAGTAGTGGTTCTCCCATCGGAGGGTTAGTGTAGGTGTCAATCACGACGGTCTGGGTCGTGACAGAGCTAAACATGAATTTCGATGTATACGTCCATCGAGAGGACCCAATATACCTTGATTGGTATATAGAGGCATGATTGTGGCGTGATCACTAAAACTGGTGCCCACATAGTTCTGGGACTGAGAGGGTACGCTGAACCCTAGTCCAACTACGTGCTAAGTCTACTCCTAACTGAATGAAAAGCTAAAATGCAATGAAGTACCGAGTAGCTCAAAATACTGACATGTTATTTGGTAATGCAACATATATATACTGAAGATATGGCATTCAAATTTTGAAGCATAATTTTCTGTCTGCCTAGCAAGTATAATTCATGAAGTATGATAAATTTACACAAGTTAGGGTTCTGAGTTCTATGCATGGAACTATTCCCTTATTTGGGGCGTGACAAAAAAAAATAATTTTCCTTGCATGGAGAATAAAATAACTATTTAGAAAATTCATAATTATATGATTATAATTGATAAAATATTAAAAGAATATCTTTTTGTATGATTAAAAAAGGAAATGTATTAAAATATTATCCTATTAGACTAGATGTTATTTAAGAGTCTAAATTGGTAATTGCATTACAAATTGATCATTTTGGCTTACTTCAAATGCCTAAGTAAGAAAATTATTGAGGATACTAACACTTTCCTCTATAAATTATTAATAAATATTTTTTTAATATAGGAAAGTCATATTTGTATATTTATGAATGGTAAAATATTAAAAGCATATCATGTTGGAATGATTAAAAAGGTAAAAGTATTAAAACATTGTCCTATTGGATTAGATATTCTTTAAGAGTCTAAAATGATAATATCATTACCAATTGATCATTTTAGTCTTAGATGATTATTTCAAATGCCTAAAAAGGACAATTATGCGGGATAATAACACTTTGCTCTCTTAATTATAAATAAAATTTAATTTTTATTATTGTAATATAGAAAAGTCATAATTATATGATTATGCATTGTAAAATATTAAAATCATACAATATTTGTATAGTTAAAATTAGTAAAAAATATTAAATAATGTCAAATTTGACTAGATACTATTTAGGAGTCTAAAATGATAATATCTTTATTGAGTGATCATTAGTCTCAGATGATTACTTAAAATATCTAAATAAGAAAATTATTGGGAGAAATTACACTCTGATCTCTCAATTATTAATACATTTTGATTTTAGTCCTTTTATTGTATGAACTAGCATGTTTAACCAGTGATTAATTTAAAATTATATCTTTAATCCTTTTATATAGAAAATATGTTATATTTGGTCTCTTCTTAAAACTAATTACCCTAAAATATGTAGTATCATTACAAGCTTCACATCATACATGGGTAATTAAGAGATGACTCAATTAATAATTGTTGAGTAAAAAAAGAACATTTGAAATATTTGAAGCATTAATGTGTTTAGTCAAATAACATATGAACTAAAATAAAAAATCATTGATAATTAATAGACTAGAAGAACTCTTGACTTCACACTATCATAAAATTTGAGATATCCTCTGACAATCCCAAAAATATTAGTGCACCGGCTATATGTAACTTATAATATTCTAGAGGTGTATGTACTTAGCAAATTTGGACAATATTTTTCTGAACAAACATATTTTTTTATATTAAATTAATTTAATTTTCAATGACATCTCTTATTTTTCACAAATGGATTATTTTAGTTTTCTGAATTCTCGACTCAAATATCATGACTTACTTCAATCAGTACAATAGTGTTAACCTTTAATTAAAAAGTTATAAAAACATATTTTTAGAACATATTTTTCATCGAGAAAAGTTTCTACCAAATGTTATTGTGCCACAAGTTAATTATTTGCACTTTCTAAGTCCAAAAATAATCATGGAATACAAATTTTAATAATTTTGACCTTTTTAAAGAAAAAATATAATAATTTTCTTGGAATCAGATTATGATAATTTAGTTTATTTAATATTTTAACTAATTTGTCTCAATAAACTTAAAATTTCTTGATGGGCTCTAGTAACAATTCATGTTAGGCATCTATAAAAGCCACAAAAAAAATTACATTGTATGTATTCTACTCCTAAAGAGAGTGACTTTTATATTTGAGTGTCAAATATGGATAGAAAGAGGCTTAGAAATACTAGGCACCGTAGTGAAAGTGTAAGAAATTCCCTTATAGACAAAAGAGCAAAACTTAAGAAAGCAGAAGAATTTTCTATTTTATGTGATGTAGATGTTGCTATAATTTTTTTTAGCCCAGGAAAAATTCAACCCATTGTTTGGAAATCTACAGATCGGGCTAATGAGGTATTCAAAGTTTCCTTTGGAAGAAAGAATTAAAAAGTTAATGAAACATGAAATGTATCTTTCCAATAGAGTGAATGAGAAAGAAGAAAAAATTAGGAAAATAGAAAAACTGAATGAGGAGAAGGAAATGGAAATCCTCCTCAATCAACTTGTGGAAGGAAAGAATATTGCTGAACTTACTGCTAGAGAAATTCAAGATTTATTAAATTTGTCTAATACTAAGATAGTTAAACTTCATGAGACAAAGGAAAAAAACAATCAACAACATTAGTCTTCTCAACCTCAAAATTCTCTCTCAAACTCCAAATTCGCAAACGAAAATGTTACCCCATTACCAAATTCAATGAATGATTTGAATGACATGTGGTTTGTTGAGACTATGGCTACAAACAACAAGTATTTTGACTTAGGGGATGGAAACAATATCGAGTTTACACCAATTGAAGGTGATGGCATCAGTGGTGGAGATAATGAACAATCCAAGGACCTCGATTGATAGTGTAATGCTTATGTTGTTCTATCGTTATTTTTTATGTTGATTTTTTAAATAGTTATTTTTTATTTATTTCATTTTCAAATCCATTTTGTGATATTGTATTTTCATTTCAGTTATTTATGAAGGTTCTATTTTTGTTGGAAAATTGAACATATTCTTTTAGCACTATGTTTGTATTTGATATAGGATGCATTTCATATGAATGCTTATGCCTCAAAATTCTTACTCCACATTTAAATGTCTATGAATCACCATTTTTAAATATCGAGGTCTTTATCAACTATCAAAAATAATTATTCAGATCTAAAAGATCACAATTCTTCTTATTCTTTAACTATTTTTTATTCTCTCCCATTTTCTCTTCTTCTCTAAACCTTCTCTATTCTTATTTTTCATCTCCTACATATCCTCTATCACTCCATATCTTGAAATAATTTTGAGTTTAAAGTCATTGGTAAGCATTGCAGAATCTAAATTGTTATAACAGAGTTTTATTCAAGATGATAAGATTTTGATAGAGATAGTAGATTTAAATTACTTAAATGAGTTTTAATGGTTATTCATCAAAGGAAATTGTATATAGTTGAAGTTCTGGTGATACATGGTGTTTCAAAGAAAATAAAAAGTTTTTAGTAGTCTCACAATGAAGTTTGGCGATCATTCTAGTCTTTAAGCAATTTCAAGCAATTGTTAGTTACTTGTTGAATCTGATACTTTCAATTATGGAATCGTATATTTTGTCACTAGTGTTTAATGCATAATCAATGAATAGTTGATATATTATTATTCGATCTCTTTAATGTATAATTTATATACACACTTATAATATATTGATTATACAAAGTATATATATTCAATTATAGTTTGATCATAAGTTGTGAATTCATTATATAATCAATGTATTCATAATTTCATCTTTTTCAACTTTTTTCCATTTTTTAGTTGTTGGTAGATATGTATAGATTTGATTCTAGGATCTTTTTATGGTATAGGACTAACTATGGTGGAAAAAGGAGGATTGACAGTAATGAGAGGTGGAGATGCAAGGGTGCCCTTACTAGATTTCAATAAATCTGATTTATGCTAAAATTTTAAAGATATAGTGAATAAGAGGTCTAAAGAATTACTTGGGAGGGGGTCGGTTAAAAAAATGTCTTTAGGCTAATATTATTTTATAACTATACTATTGTAAATCCATTGTGTTAACCACAAATAACAAGGTAAAGTCTAATGATGTGGATCTAGCAAATCATCCCAATAACTCCAACTGATAGCCTTAATGTTCAAAGACTTCTCGCCTAACACGAGTACTGAGAATAGAATTTGCAAATGGAAGGTGTAAAATGAATAGAGTGAGCAAGGGAAGCACCTACAATCATCCAGATTATTAGAATAGAATGAAAGGAAACATATGTACTCATTTGTATTATCGATCTATCCTAAACTAAAATGATAGCATGATCCAAAATCGGACCATGATGACGGCTATCATAAACCCCCACAAGCCAAGTCAAAATCCAAACTACCAGCGATAAGATAAATAACATAAAGTAAGACTACGCAAAAATAAAATAGACAACGAATGGGGCCAGTAGAATGCATATGTATGTAGAGATGTAAAATATACGAAAAGACAAAAAAGTTATAAAGAAAGAAAAACTTAACATAAGAACCAAATCTTGGACCTAGTGTCAATGGTACAAGAGAATCTAAGTATAGAAAGGATGATACACAATGGTTATGTCTAGTCAAAATACAATAGAGGAAAATAGTAAATTTTTGGATGCCAAAAGCTCACCACGATTCAACAGCGATGGACCACGATTCAACAGCGTTGACCTTGGAAGGTTTGGAATCAGCGTGGCTGGCTCATACTAGGATCTACATAAAAAAAATGTCAAAATAAAGTATGAGTACCAAATACGAGATACTCGGTAGGCATCATAGGCCGACCGAAATAAGATAGAAATTGTATAAATAATAGAGAAACAATGTTAACACTATGATTTGGCAGCTAACAAGAAACGTATCAGCCACTACTGACAGTGAAAATAGTAAAATAATGAGCATAAAACATCCAAAACAAGTAAATCATATTCACACACATAATGCAAGATGATGCAATGCACATGCTGACAATGCATAAAAGTAGATTCTCCACAAAATTCCTCGAGCCGCTCAGAATGATTCCTTAGACTTGACAACTGGTGAAATGCACAAAATATAACATGGGATAGTTCTTCAAGCCACATGGAATACTTCCGCAAGTTGATTAGTAAAAGGGGTAAACCTGGAATAATTCTTTAGGACGCCCAAAAGGCTTATTAGTATAGTAGTAAACAGTCCATCCTTCAATCAATAACATAGAATTTCATTTGTTTAAACAAACTTCCTTTTTGTCCAAAACTCGAATTAGCATTTTCCTTTAAAATATTCAATCCTCAGAGGTAAAATAGTCAATTTTAAAGTAAACATCTCTTTGGCATGAATGCACAAGCAAATGGTGTAAATCCTTTCAAAATTTCAAATCTTCTCAAGTAAGATATTAGAAAGAAATAGAAGAAGTCCATGACATCTCATCACAATTATAAAGGACATACAAAAAGATTGATGTTGAACCACATTGAAACATACATATATAAAAGGTAACATATGATTGGATTCCTAATAAATTTAGCATTAAACAAAAAAATAATTAAAAATCAACTCTATTAAGAAACTGTCAGCGATAAAAAGGAGATTACTGAATTCGAACAAGATACAATACACAAACTTGAAGATCAAAATCAAGAGAATAATATGATGGATATGAAACTATATGTTTTTTGGATCACTTGAATACATATAAACAATTTCTCCAAAAATATACATATAGTATAGTAAAATTCAGATATATCATCATGTAATAAAAAATAAGGGCATTATTATATTTATATGCTTGATTTCATTCTAGTTATAACTTTCTTATTCTAGTAAAGACAATTCCCTTCTTGTTTATATTATTTTAAAATTACTTTAACTAATAAATAAGTAGAATTTCTTTTTCTTTTATTTTATTTTATCAATTAAAATAGAATATCTACATGCACCTTTTTAACAGATAATATAGATCATATATATAAGATCATAGTAACCCCGCCATTAATTTCATTTCGATAAAAACAAAAAAAATATTCTAATATAATAAAAACACATTTGTATTTCTTTATCTTTTTTTCACCTAAAGGATAATCATTTGCTAATAAAAAAAATAATTATTAGGAAAAGATTGTGTTTAAAAGAAATAAAATAATATACTTATTTGGAAAAAGGACATTTTTGACCCATTATGTAGTAGCAGAGACAATTTTGAACCAAATTATTGACGGCAGAGACATTTTAGATCAAACTACTAAGAGTATTTTTGTTCAATTTCACATAATTTAACGACATTTCTTTATCCTTTTCCGTTAATAATATAAAGAATAGATTTGTCCTATTGATATATTAATTATATATAAAAAAAGAAATAGACTAAATTTTTTATCCAACTTTCTCAGGCTAGAGAAAATACAATCTATATAAAGTTAACGGAAAGGGGCCAAAAGTACCCTTGGACTATAGAAAAAGGTCTAAAAAAATACCCTTCATCCACCTTTTGGTCTAAAAATATTCTTGTACTCATCTTTTTGGTCTAAAAATACCCTTCCATTCACCTTTTGACTCACTAATACCTTTATGACTAACCACCAAAGTTTCTTTTTTTTTTAAAAAAAATATTTATTATGTGTCATTTTCTTATTGGATAAAATAAAAATTCCACCTCCGTTGAATTTTTCTCATAATTTATCCAAATAAAAAAAAATACCTCTTAAAGATCCCATTTTTTTTTAATTTAAAAAATCTAATATGTTTTATATTTGCTCTAGTTTTTTTTTTTTAGTTTTTTTTGTTTTAGATAATGAATATATTATAGAAAATATTAATAATTCCACAATTATAGCAACCTATTATTTTATTCGTAAATCCTAAGCAATATCTATCTTCCTTCTTTGAAATAAATATGTAAATTGATAACTTAATTTTTTTGCAATTCGGTGATAACTACTTTTCAAAGAAAAAGTTCCACAAACAATTTTACTTAAAAAATTAACTCATTAAAAAAAGAAAGATTGATGGTCATAGCCGTAGGGAAAAGTAAAGTAGGAAAATAGAGAAAAAAATGTGCAATGTATTTATGAATAAGATAATATATTGTTATGATTATGACATTATTAATTTATTTATAAAATATGAATTATCTATATCATATTTAGAATCTTGATTCAATTAATTAAATCTTATCAATTATTTTTTTCTTATGTCATGAGTTTTCAATCCAAGTAAAAATTTGAGAAAATGGAGAGAAATAAATGGAGAGGAGTTGTAAAAATAAATAAATAATAAAAAGATACAATATATAAAAAAAAAATGCAAGATTTTTTCATAAAAATAATTGGGGTCTTGAAGGGGTATATTGTTTTGATTTGAATAAATAATGGGAAATAATCTAGTTGAGGTGGATTCTTTATATTATTCAATAGGAGAATGAGACATAATAAATATTTTTAATATATATATATATAAAGGAGAAACGTAGAGAAGGTGATGAAGGAGAAACGTAAAGAAGGTAATGTGGCACCTCTCTATGATCTCCATTCACAATTATTTTTTTTCTCCTTCTTTTGACATTTTTTCCTCATATAAATACAATAATTTTCTCACTAAGAAAACAATTAAATAATCTATTCATCACTAAAAAACAACTAAATAGCCCACGTATTTTTTTCACCTTTAAAAGTTATAGCTGGACAAATCTAATCATATTCTTTTCAGTCATAACTGTATGTAATTTATGGATCAAGGAAATGCAAAAGACAATTAACTAACATATACAGTACTCTTTAATAAATTAAAAAGGTGTTTCTTTGACGCTCTTAATCAAAGAAAAAACGGCATCGGATTATATTGCCCACGTCGTTGGTGGAAACAATTTTTTAAGCTGCATGTAACAAAGAAATGAATACTCTTAAAAGTTACAGTTTTTACCTTTATCTATTATTATGACTTATTTTTAAGACCTTTGAATTATCACAACTATTACAAACTTGGAGCAAATATATATATATATGGCATCCAAAAAAAATCAAATATTTTTGTATCCACCATATGATAAATAACAAGTTTAATCGTTACTTTCTACCAATTCTGTCTTTCATTTATTTTGATGTCAGGTGATTAATCAATTCGAATTCTTTATTTTAATTTTCTTTTTCTTTTTCTTTTTCAAATATTTATATAATATTATATTGTTACTTGTGATACTTGTTTGTGTTTTTTTGCCAATTGAAAATAGGTGACTAATGGAATTATATGTAAGTGAATGTAATTTCACCCTATTTTGTTGGGTAAGTGTTTATTATTTTTGGTGGATTGATATGATCTTTTTATTTATGTTACAGTACCATTGTTACTCTCCTCTTCTTCTTATTCTTCTAATGTTTATGAACTGTCTTAAAAAAAACTCAAGTACTATAGAGTTTTTGGTGTTAATTATTTCCTATATTTATAATAATGTCTTCTTACTCCTTTATCTTGTATTATTCTAGATAATATAAGCATGTTTTTGTTGCTTAGATGTTGGCGGCTAAAGTTTAAAATATATCAATAATCATATATATATATAAATATATATATATATATATATATATATATATATAAAAGAGAACCTTAGGCCCGCCTACGTGGCGCCACCACAAACCAGAATTCCCTTTTAATTTATTTATTTACAAAACTAGCTTTCCCCTTTCATGAAAAGTTGTGGAGTTTATGAAAAGTTGCGGCTTTAATGAAGAGTTGCGGCTTTTATGAAAAGTTGTGACTTTTATGAAAAGTTGTGACTTTTATGAAAAGTTGTGACTTTTATGAAAAGTTGCGACTTTAATGACGAGTTGCGACTTTTATGAAAAGTTGTGACATTTCCGAAGGGTTGCAACTTTTCTAAATAGTTGTAACATTTCCGATAAGGCACAATAAATATTTTTTTCACACTACCCTTTGTTGTCTATAAATAGAGGCATTTCCTCTCATTTTAAAACAACAAAAATTTCGAGCCTCTTCTTCTTCTTCTTCACAATTAAATATTTGTGTACTTTGCTCTTGTTGAGTGGCTCACTAACACCATTGCTTATGTTACAGATTATGCTATGTATTTTTATAGTCATTTATTTATGCTTATGTTATTAAGGATAAATGATAAGATGTTCCTTTACATTATTAATGTTTGTTACTACATAATCTTGTGTGTAAGATAATATAGTGTTTTAGTTTTAATGACTGATAGGTTTTAAGTATTATTTTATAAATTTCATGATATTAAATTCCCGTGCGAAGCTCGGATAATTTTACTAATATATATATATATATAAAAGAGAACCCTAGGCCCGCTTACATGGCGCCACCACAAACCAGGATTCCTTTTAAATTTATATATTTATCAAAACTAGCCTTCCCCTTTCATGAAACGTTGTGACTTTTATGAAAAGTTTTGACTTTTATGAAGGGTTGCGACTTTAATGAAAAGTGTTGACTTTCATGAAAATTTGTGAATTTTATGAAGAGTTGCGACTTTTATGAAAGGTTGTTACCTTTATGAAGAGTTGTAACTTTTCCAAAGAGTTGTGACCTTTTCGATAAAGCACAATAAACATTTGTTGATACTATCTTTGTTGTCTATAAATAGAGGAATTTCCTCTCATTTTAAAACAATGAAAATTCTGAACTTCTTCTTCTTCTTCTGCACAAATAAAAAATTTGAACTTCTTCTTCTTCTTCTGCACAAATAAATATTCGTGTAATTTGCTCCTGTTGAGTGGCTTACTATACCGTTGTATTTGTATCAATACACTGGTGAATATAATCGTTCTATCTTGAGAGGATCTATTCCTTTGAACCTCGGGTACTAGAGGGAAATAATTTCCTTAAGGGGACAATGTGTATTCAGTGGGCTCAATTTTTTTCTTTCTGTTTCATTCTATTGTTATAGATCCTGATATATTTTTTTACAGTCATTATTTTGTGCTTATGTTATTAATATAACACTTTAAGATTTCGGAGGAATGTTTTGCCTTAAGATAAAATGTTTTTGACAATGTAGAGTATGTATCGAAAATACGAATATTACTGAATATTCATATATAAGCTTAATAAAAGAGTACAATCCCGTGCGAAGCACCAGTAATTTACCTAGTATATAATAAGTGAATATGTTATGTTACAATAATCTCTGCCAATTAAATTTACATATTTCCAATTAAAAGGAATACGTAAATGATTAATTCTTAACTTGTCTAAAGAAGGATTGGAACTTGAGAATTTCAATTGTATTTTGAATTCTCTTCCTTTTCTGGTGATGTCCTGTATTGAATTTAAATTATTATTTTTTTTAAAAAAAGAGTAATACTTTTATATTTTATGAATTGTTAATGTAGCTTTAATAATTTTTAGGACGAAAAAGGAGTAACTTCATTATGGAATTACTAGTTAGTTATAAAGAATGTTATGTTCAAGAGAGAGAGGAAAATAATAGATAGATATTCTTTCTTAGAATGAATAAGCAAGAAAGCAAGAAGAAGAAGAAAAAGATGGAGGAGGAAAAAAAGGATAACTATTAAATTAAAAAGATTTCATTTGTGTATTTTACCCCTTCACTTATTATTTTTGCAGAAATAGTTGTCGTTGGACACTTTTAAATATTTTTTAAAAAAACATTGAAGTGTAGCTCTTGAAACTGGAAAGTTAGAGAAAATGTTAGATATATACTTAATATATATATTAAATAAACATAGGAAAATAATGTTTAAATTTATACACATATCAATATAAAGACATTACTCTCTCCGTCTTATATTAATTGATCATCTTATTAAAATTAGTTGTCCATCTTACTAAATTAAGAAAACATTAATTAAAAATATTCTACATTATCCTTACAATTAATTATTTTTGAAAGTATTCACATTTATTTGTGAAAATTCCAAAAACAATTCTTAAGGGGTGAATTAATAAATTATCATCTTATTTATGATTTCTTAATGTGTGTAAAAAGAATATAATTTATGATTAAATGGAGGAAGTACCTTCTTATTTTGGAAGTTCATCTCTCTCTTTCATGATTCAACTTTAAAAGAAAATATAAATCACTGTTTCACATAAAATAGATTATTATTATTATATAAAATCAAATACTTGTAGATGATTAAAAGTTTGGCGAAATGGTCTAGTGGACCCTTATAGTTAGATGAGTTTGTATTGTGAATCCTTCTACTTACTTGTTTGTCAATTGTACCCTTAAACTCAATCAAAATGAGTTTTTTAAACCCCTTCAACCATGTGTGTAGCTCACTCTCCTTTACATAAATGACATGCCATATCCACATCAGATATATTAATGCCATGTCATAATTATTTTTAAAATTATTAATCAAAATAATTTAATTAAAGATAAAATAATAAAAATTTAATTATATTCTTTAAAGTAAAACCCAATACATTTTGTTGTGAAAATAAAAAAAAAACCAATACATTTTCTCCATTCCCACTGTTTCACGCCCAAATCGTCGTCGCTGCCATCGCCATTTTTGTCACCGAAAACATCTGTATTCCTTCCGCTTTAATCTCCCCATATCATCACCATTTTCCTTTCCTCCTCCAACCTCCACAAAACCAACAACCTACGACATCACACCAGATCTAGCCGAACACCATCACCATTTTCCTTTCCTCCTCCAACCTCCACATCATCACCATTTTCGCTTTCATCTCTGCCGCACACCATTACCATCTTTGCCGCCATGATTAGATCCTCGAACCCTCACCCACCTCGTTCTCCTCTCCGTTGACCAACCGAACCCCTCTCTCTCCCTCCGGTATCAGTGGTGTCCGGCGAGCACCACCGACGCCGCTCTCTTTCTCCGTCGGTAAATTAGTGAACTCAAGAAGGTGCCAAGATCATCTAAATAGATGAAAATAGATTGTGAAAAGAAATAATAAAAAGGGGTTGGGCAGGGAAGGATATGGTTGAAAAGGAGGAGTAATGGGTGAAAGAAGACAATATTTTTAATTAATTGTTTTGAAAAAATTATTTATTTTATAATTTTTAATATTTTTTTACGTAGAAATGCTCCTCACTCTCCTTAATAGGCGTGTGTAGTTGCACACTTTTGCCAACTCAGACATCTAATGACATATAGGCCTGGTCAATGGTCATAGGGGTTTGTTAAATTGTGTTTTATTGAGGTTAAGGGTTCAATTGACAAACGAGTAAGTAGAAGGATTCACAATACAAACTCATACAAGTATAAGGGTTCATCAGACCATTTTGCCTAAAAGTTTAAAACGAAGAAAGAAATGACAATAATACATATCTTAAAGCTTGAGATCCAATCTGTTTAAATTTGAAGACTAAGAAGAGTTTTAATAGTTTTGATACTCGGGCATCAAGAAAATATTTTAAATTTTAATACAAATTTTATAATCGTGCGAAGCGCGAACTAATTCACTAGTAAAGAATAAAGAGAGGATTGTTAGTTTCAAGGATATAAGTGAAGCCAAAAAAGTGGATGAAAAGATATTTTTAGACCAAAAAATAGATGAAAGACATTTTAAAACCTTTTCCTATAGTGTAGAGATATTTTTGGCCTTTTTCTGTAAAGTTAATCATAATTGATCACTCAAAACCAAATACATCTTTCTTTTTCCACAAAGAGTTATTTATATTTCTCATATTTTCAAATATAGTTTGGATATCTAATTATTCTATTATTAGTTCTATTATGAATAACGCAAAAATAATAAGTCTACAAGTCCTATAAATGAGAAAATTTTGTACACAATTTCAACATGTTCAAACAACTCCATAAAACAACATTTACGAATAGTCCATATTTAGTTGGCAAATAAACTTCGCAACGAGAGTAACATGAAAGTTTAACTAATATATATATATATATATATATATATATATATATATATATGTTATATCAAAAGTAATAAAATATGTGTTTCAAATGACCTACTTTAACCTTTTAATTTGCTGAGTGATTAGTACTAGGATAACAAAATTTTGATTTGATCTTTTCACGCAGAAAAATAAAAACATATATTTTAGCTAGTCAAATCTATTAAAAATTGAGAACTATTATTTTATTGATAACTTAGAAAGAAAACGATCTCTTTCGTCTTCTACAAGTAGATGTAACTGTTAAGTTCTACGACGATGAACTCAACATGATTAGTTATAGTGATCCTACTATTGTGAAAAATGCTAGGCATACTTAACTAGGTGGATTTTTCAAATTAGATCGTCCTACTTTAAAAGCGAACCCTTTCTTCCAATTCAAGTCAGCAAAGCCGTTCCTATATGTGACCACTGACCAACACTCACCCGATCACATATAGACACATCAAAATCATATAGATATTTATTCTCTCTAATTTTCAAATATTTATTTAGATCATTACCTTTTTCATTAACTTTATTGCAAGATAAAGTAAATTTACCATATTTGCAACCTATAGAACATGATATGAACCTATTTACAATCATCAATATTTATTTGGGAAAACAATCTTTGCTAAGAGGAGAAAGTGGAAATCTAAATTCAGCTGGGACTGTAAAACCCTCTCTCCCAATAAAAGAAAGAGAGAAATAGACAAAGAGGTCTTTTACGGTCCGGTCATTTTTCGCCGATATAATCTATACTTGATGAATTGAGGACATTGAGAATCGAAACCCTAAGAAGCCAATTCGTTTTCAGGTCCGGTTCTTCTACCTTTGCGAAGTAATTTATTTTTGTTATTGCTGTATAATTTATTGTTAAGTTGGTGATTTTGTATTGATTCGATTCAGTTAGGGTTCTGCATTGAAAATGATAAAGTTGGGTTATGAGAGAATGAATGAGTTGGTAATTGATTTTTGTTTTGATTGAATTATTCATTTTACCATTTTATACTTGCTGCTTGTGGGGAAGTGGTTGTAGAGGTTTCTTTCACTACTTATCAAATGAGGGATTCAAAACAAATTGCTGATTTTGTGCATCTGGCTAATGTGGTAATTGGCCTGTATTGTCAATGGTGGCAGTTCTGGATGGATTTGTATGTCATGACTTAATCTGGCTTGGTGGTTTGTCTAGGTTCCTACTGTTATGCTGCTATTGGCAGCAAATTATTTCCTTGCCTAAGTTGTTTGGACGTTTTGATAGTAACAGAAAGGGTGCCAATTCTTATCCCCTTCTCGGACAAACTGAGGGGTTTTGGGTCAAATTTGACTGAGGTGGTACAATGGTACTTCCCCTTGGTTGTAGTTTGAGTGACTTTAATACTGTTTTTGAAAAATGATCCTGTAACTTATAGCTCTGATTGATAGAATTACCTCAACTTATTCAGTCAACTACATCTTCATCCCAATTAGTTTGGATATGATATATGAATCCTATATATCCAATATTTAGGGAACGGAAAATGAATTGATTATCCACAAAGAGAAAAAAAAATTCGTCTAGTTTCTTTACGCTTTTAGTTTCGCCATCTTAGGAAAATTGTTTTAGAAGGAAAATAAGAGAGTCCTAAGGTAGCAAAACGTTAGGACATTTATTGCTGTCCTTTTACCTATCTAAAAGGAAAAATAGAGATTGTTGATATCCTTTAGTGGTTTCCGTTCAAGCTTCGTTGTTCAATTTCTTGAATGAAGGTGATATCTTGTTATGATTGGCGAAGTTCTTTCCAACTCTGTATGTTTTCATTTGTTTATAATTACCATTTGATTGGAGACACCATTGCAGTTAGAGAGGAATGACTATAGGTTCAAATCTTACGTTTGGTCCTTTCTTTGCATCTTGTTTTGCTATCTCCGATTAGATAGTATCTGTCCACTTCCCAATAGGATTGGGCTCCTCATCCCCAATTTATAATCCTGATTTAAATGCTTCAAAATTATATAGTGTTATTACAAGTTATCACTTCGTCATTTAAAGCGATGCAAAGCAATGGATGATCACTTCATGGGTGAAGCCATGCACTTAAGAAAAAGTATTCTCTTCACATGATGATGTTGTCACGACCCATTTTCTAAACAAGCCATGTTTGGCACCCAACGCCTTAACCGAGCAAACCAACTTGACTGCTCTAGCATGTACATTAATATTACATACCGCACGTAGATTTAAAATAAATAACTACACTTTTGGATCAAAACTCTATCCAATTATTCTTAAATACTCCATATGTATTTTATCTGTAAACCACGTAGATTTAAAATAAATAACTACACTTTTGGATCAAAATTCTATTCCAATTATTCTTAAATAATCCAAATATATATTAAAATCTGTACACTAGAAAGTATTGAAAATAATGCTAAGTAATGTGAAAAACTATAACCCAAGTAAAAACACGTCTATGAGGCCTCTACTGGAATACCAAGGGGAATGCACAGGACATAGATTTCCTGGCTAATCCGCAAAGAAATACTGGATAAACAAATAATGAATAAAAATGTTTAAATGAAAGAGAAAAAACTCTATAGTCAAGGGCGGAGCTCACCAAATCAACTTTTGGAATAAATTAACCTAACTTGTAGTCCCTCATCTATGAAACCACGTCTACATTGACATAGGTCAATGTAGGTTCCACATAGAGAATGTTAGTACACCACTAGCAATACTCAGTGACTCTTAACATTCTCCTCACTAAAGTCAGAATGAGACCTTGAATAAAAACATATGGGTAATGAATGGATAAGAGAGCAACGAGTCATAATTCATCCTAAAGTATCTTATAAGAGTGAAGTAGGAAAACAATCACTAAAACTTATAGCTTAGTTCATTATTTCACTCTTTTAACTTTCTTTAAGTTGTTTCAATCGACTGAACTTTTCTTATGCCCTGCTGTGGCAATTAGTGACCCTTTTATACAACCACCAAATCTTTTGTGCCTAGTTATGGTAATATTAGCAACCCTTTGTATAGCTGCTCATGACCCTTTATACAACCACCATTTATGTTGTCTTATTATGGAAAAGTTAGTAACCCTTTATACTATTACTTGTAACCCTTTGTAGGATTACCATTTATATTATACCTCTTTATGCAAAATTAATAATCATTTGTACGGTTGCTATTTATCGAAGTCATAACATAAGAGGGTACTTTTTGGCTTTAATCACTATGAACTAAGTTGCTCGGACTCTTCACTTTTGGTTCCGCACCCGTGTCGACACGACATAGGTGTGGGATCCGTACCCAATCTGGTCAACTAGTTTTGGGTACTTTGACCAAATTCGAGGGAGAAATTCTGGACAGATTCAATGATTTCTATTATCAAAATAGTACCTTACTAGTTTCAAAAAAAAGTTTTCTATTATAAAAACAAAAACTAAGGTGAAATTGAAGAAAATGAAATAACTTGTATTATAAATTTCTATTGTCACTCCCTTTCCTTTTATCTCCTTCTAGGATTCTTCTTTTGATCAGTATTTCTCCTCAAGTTCTCCACATAATATTTCATAATTTAGGTTTTATAACTCTATTTTTAGATATTTGATTTACTTTTTACCGAATCTCCGCACCCATATCCATACATGAATCCGACTCCCCGAATCTTAAAATTTAGATCATAGAGGATCCGCCTCTAGATCCGCGCCCGTATCGGACATCTGCAACCGAGTCCAAGCAACTTAGACCATGAAAGAGCAACACACAATTTTGGAGGCTTTCTTGGTCATGTTTCTAGGAGAACTAAGCATTGTTTTGGGGCTGGAAAAAGTTAGCAAGAAGCAATCATACACATATAAGACACAACCTCCATATTCATTAGATGGATTACCACAAGGAGGAAAACATAGAGCACTGGATAGACTCATTCAACCATAAGCAATGTGAGCTTACTCATTCCAATTAAACTCATACTAACCTTAAGACACATTTAACAAAACACTTTGTGAGCATGACTTTGTAAGTAAAGAACTTGAGTAAGAACAAGCCTCTACTCACCTCAAAAATCTTCCTTTCTAGTTAGCTAACTTCTACGTTTGCCAATGACGATCAACAACTCATTCTACATAAATAATCTGGTTCAATTTACATCAATACAAGCTCAAAAATCTCATCTTAGGGTTCGTTTTCATCAACTAATTCACAATAACCCAGTGACCCATTTGCAACATTCAAATGTAACCGTACTAATTTAAACAAGGATATAACATACTAGATTACCTTTAATCTTCTTGTTGAGACCCACAGTAGAATAGATATCAATATATCCAAATAATATCCTTTTGAGAGATTAAACAATGGTTGGGATTTGGTTTTTTCTTTGTAGTACCAGGTTCACTGTATCTTATCTACCTCTCATGACTCTATAATGTTGAAGTTAAATTTACACTCCAACTCTCCCAGACAGCCAAATTTGCTGCATTGTTTTTCCCACTTTGATATCACGTTTTGAAAAAAAAAACTAGCAGCTATATTACTTTCTTTCAATGCCTTGTGCGAAAAAGCTTAGGAAGCTATCAACTGTACTTCGAATAGCCCTAGGCCATTTTACATTTGATGACATGTAACAGGCTTATCCCATTATTCATTAATTCTCTTCTATTTCCCTTTTTTTCTTTGGTTATTTATTATTTCAAGCACTTTTAACTCTTAACATGTACATATTGTCATATTCCAAAAACTTTATTTATATCATGTGAGCTTTTATACACCTTCGACACATTAATTAATTATTAAGCCCGTAATTCATAATTATCAAAATTTTAAATCTAGAAACTTATGGGACTTTACATTCTCCCCTCCCCCCCCCCTATATGACATTCGTCCTCAAATGTCAAATACTAGCCATATATGATCTAAAATAGAACCTTAGACATTGTTCCATATTGGCCTTTCTCTTAAGGCACCAAAATTTGGCTAACTCCCAAAATTTTCAATTTTTTTGCAAGAGTTTCTTCTATAACTGGAGCTATACAAAAATTTCAACCCATACCATCTCATAATCTCAACCCCTCATACAACAATCCAACCATCATATATTTCACATAAACTATTAAAATTTTGCACATTCAACTATATACAAATATAGTGAGTATTTTCAAAAAGTTAAATATTTACGTACCTCTTTCCTCAAACAAGTGAGGGTATTTTTCTTCGTATCTTCTTCGGCTTCCTATGGTAGCCTCTTCTAATTTATGGTTATCCCACAAGACTTTTACGACAATATATATGGGAAAAATATTATTGAATTGTTGTTCTAATAATTACATAGAGAACACTATTTATAGACACTATATAATACAATTCCTTACCAAATAGGAGACTATAAACTATTCCTATTTTGTGTAGGATTGTGTTTTCCTATTCTATTCTAACACTCCCCCTCAAGCTGGTGCATACAAATTATATGTACCTAGCTTGTTACAAATGTAATTAATACGAGGACCGATAAGGGACTTGGTGAAGATATCTGCAAGTTGATCATTTGACTTCACAAATTTGGTAACAATATCTCCCGAGAGTATCTTTTCTCTTACAAAGTGACAATCAATCTCAATGTGCTTAGTCCTCTCATGAAACACTGGATTTGATGCGATATGAAGGGCCGCTTGATT
>JAJOOO010001666.1:0-24123 GCA_029582685.1 Solanum piurae
TCCCTCGGGGGATGGATCTATAAGAATTCACCTATCCCAATAACAAAAGAACCTGATCGTTGTGCCAAGGGCTGGTGGTGCCTTGAGCAGCTCTTAGTTCCGTTTGCCGGCCCGGGAGAAAGGGTTACGCTAGCAAGCCCCTCCCCGGCCGGAGAGCCCCCAGGACAAGGAGGCGGCGATCAACCATCCACTCTCGAGATTCATATTGATCAATAGATCTCCGCGTCCTGCCAGTTCGCTAAGTAGACTCACTCTACCGAGGGGCAACAAAGGCTGGAACTCTTCCTGCCAAAAACAACGTAATGAAAGGAAGATAGGAGTTTGTCGCTAGGTATTTGACCAAATAGGATCGTCCAGTTCCTATGGAACCTATCACTAAAATACCCCTAGAGGGTGGATAAGGCTAAGCTTTCATTTAGTGTTCATTGTCGAATCGGATGCTTAACCCCCGCCCCCAACTACGGGGGAAGTCACACTTTAACTTCCTGCCTTGACCTAGGCCTCACATCGATCGTTCTGTCCACTGAACTCATCAGGTTTTACCTAACCCACTATGTCCTTTGTTTAATACCCATTTTCAGGAGCGGGAATCTTGAATTGCTAGCCAGAACGAAATGGACATATGAGCGATCGATTACGAGAGCTCGACCGATCAGACCGGGAAGAAGAGAAAGAAAGGTCAATCTCCGAAAGGCCTTCGCAGAGCTTGGCCTGCTTTCGCATTAACTCACCATTTGGTGATTTGGTTCGTAGCAGCCCAAGTATATCCAGGAGTTCCTTTTACACGCTACGAACTGACATAGGTGAATCGGACCAACACCTATCAACCACCAACAAGGAGTCGCTTTGGTTACGCAGTTTGGTTAGCAGGCAGGCCGCCTTCCTTGAGTTAGGTTAGTGTGCTTTGCATGCTTTTCTCGAAGCTCATAGCTGGAAGGCTGTTTATGAGCGGAAGGGAAGTAGAGGTAGAGGGTCCGAAGGAGAGAGCGGCTACGACTACGAGAGCAGTTACCCTTCTAACCTTAACACCGGTTACGTCCTTCTTCTGTCATCGGGGATGGGAACCTTGGTAGGAATGTTGGAGGGTTCTCGGCAGGTAGGTTTGATGCTAGCCTTGAGTAGTTTTCAATATCTTACTTATTATAGTTAGTTATAGTAAGAATTAATTCTGTTTCATACCGGCCCTATACCTGATATAAAGCCGTTCTATAGAAATTCAAGACAAGAAGAAAGCAAGAAAAGGATAGCGATTGCTTTGGGAACGTCACGGGTTTCTGGGGTTAATGAGCGCAGCCTGGCGACGCGCCAGGTGGCAATAATCAAAATAAACGCTAATGGATCTTTCCGTTCTAATACTCTATCCGAGAGTTCTCAGTATTTATCAAATCTGTTCCTATCTAACGGAACGCTATTGGACTTAGAGGCGATTAGAACTTCTAGAATATCCTGGTGTGAACTTCTTCCTGCCTTCTTACCCAAGAGCTCTGATTCCGCTTAAGTTTTGGCAATCACTCTACTGACAGAGAACCTAAGAGCTACCAATAAGCCTTTAGGCAGGCAGCCAGCGCTTTCCCGGGCCGAGCCAGAATTTTTTATTAGAAAGGGCAGGCAAAGCCCGAAGGCTGCTATCTCAATAGGAAGGGCGGAACGAGGAGAGGAGCTGAAAGCCAAAACAAAGAGTATAAAATATCTTTTGGTATTCGTTCTTCTCCCTCTCGCCCTGAATCAATCAAAAAGCTTATTGATTTGATTCATCCCATTTCATTTATTTGGGCGAGAGGGAGGCATTTACCCACAACGGAGGAGCCGCCCCCACCAGGCAGGCGGCCACGGGTCATAACGCAGCACGGGAAGCACATGCTTATCGGATAGGAGGACAGAAAGAGGTTGGCTATAACTAATACACGATCAAAGGATCTAACAATAGTTTCTCAATGTCCGGACATCTATCCAATGCCTTCCTGCTTTCCGGCCTTTCACTTCCCGCTTGAGGAACAGTCTCTGGATGTTCCAGTAGCTTTGCTTTATTCTAAGTCATTTTTTACAAGACCAGCTTGAAGCCTGGATTTTGAATTCGATTCTATCCTGCTGGGTAAATAAGGTAGTTTTTTCCTGCTCTGAAGAGAGACCTTGAGGGGGAACAGCTGACCTAAGCAACTTGTGGTCTGATTGCGCCATCAGCGAAACCATCTTTTTTTTCTGCGCTAGACAAGAAAGAGAAAGGGGGAAAAGTAAGGCTTCAAGTAAAGGTTCCTAACTCATTTGAACCTTCAAGCCGTCAATAAAATCGAGCTAATATGTGATCATGACAGTACACTGATGTGCCTATGGTACCAGTTCATATTTGGTTACCCGAAGCTCATGTAGAGGCACCTACGGCAGGATCCGTCATCTTGGCAGGAATTGCTTTAAAATTGGGAACCTACGGGTTTTTAAGATTTTCAATACCCATGTTTCGTATCGAAGAGATGCGATAAAGTGTTCGGATCATTGTGCAATGTCTTAATCAAATGCCTAGTGGCATGATCAAAGCCGATGATCCAAATGGCAAGGCAAGGCCATACACCCGTTTGGCTCCTCGCGGAGTATAGCTCACATCCAAACATCTGATTGGGGAACGGTTACGTATAATGCACGCAGGCTAAGTCAAGAAAAGGACTTCCTTACCTTTCATTCATAGTAGTCTTAATGACTAGTAGTTTGCAAATCTCAACTCGTAATTTGAAGAAGAAAGATAAGGAAATCCAATTAGAGATAAGCTGCCCATGAGCATCATGGCATAGGTAAAAGGGAACGAGGAGGCAAGCCCCCCCATCTTTTTCTCTTTTTCTCCTTGAGCCTTTCGACGTTGCACAAAAGCCATTACTTTACGTTCAGCTAGCACTAAAAAGGCTACTCCTAGTAGAAGTGGTAGAATTATTCCAAGTATTTCAGCTGGAACAGCTATGTACATTTTTTTTTCTATTCACTCATGATCTGGCCTGGTCGACCCAATCATGATATTGAAGGAGGGGACCTTTTCTCGAAAAAAAAAAATTCTTGCAACTACGAAAACCACAACTTTCTCTTAGGGAATCTCGACTAGACGAGGGAGATATAAAGGTAACGGCTTTAGCTGAATCTATTATAGGGTAGGCTCTTTGGATAGATTGCCTTAAGGCGATGAAGGCCCACATATTTTGGTACCTTCTCCGCACTTACAGGTAAGCATTTCAAGTAGATAAGATCATAAAAGAAGAAATGGGAAGGAGTACTTTTTTTTGGTTGACTTTTAGCAACGCGCGGCGGCTATGCGCATGTGTCCCAAAGTGACGTCTATTTTTTGGTAATGGGTATACTCGAGTGGTCACTTCCCTCTTCTTATTACTTCAGACAATGCTTCCGGAGCTAGACGGAAACAGCCTTCTACCTTCAAATCTTTTCAAAAGCATTCGCTACCGGTTTTGTGACGGACCGGGTCAAATTGAGGAGCTTGCTGTGGAGATAGGTTTCCGGTTCGTGAACCGAATGTCTCACCTGGCGACTCCAGACTTGAGTCCCGGAACCCTTTCCAAAACATTAACATAGATCCTCAGGCAGACATCGAAAAGGGGGCGAAAAGAGTCTATTTACCTTTACAATATTTCGGGCAGAATCATGAGCTTCATCACTCGACTCTAAACCAAATTAAAAACACTCGGCTATAGGATGACAATCCTTCACTCCGGAAGGGTAGGTTCCATACCGACAAGACCTCCTATCCCAGAATTCGCTCATTTCACTTCCACTTATCGATCCCGGCCCAGAAAAGTGACCGACCAGGGCAGGGCCCTATTGATAAATGAAAGAAAGGGTTTATGAGGGAGGCCTTGAGTTGATATTTAAAAGAAGGAGTTCGTCCTGGTGGTTTTGATTTCCAGAAAGATCCCCACGCTGAGGGCTGAACCTCACCAAATGATCTTATGGGCTTGCTTCTTCACAAGCCTATCCCCCCCAAAAAACCGACCCTGTAGCGCTAGCGCTTCGCGTTCTTTCTATTCCATCCCATTCCGGGATAGGCGGTTCTTCCATACCAACTTAGCTGCCCGGCGCTGCTATTGGGCCCCCTATCACTTAAAGGCAGCCTCCTAACCCGCGGAACCTGCTTGCCCGTTGGTTAGCTGCATCTGTTCTTTGAACATGGATGGCGGTACCGATTCTAAGTCATTCTTGTGCGGTTAGGCATCCTTAGACGAAAGAGTGGTCTTTCAGGATTGGTCGTTGTGTGTCACCACCTCCCACGAGGAGTTGAGCCTGAACTGGCGAACCGAAGTCACTTTCGGAACCATACTTCCTACAGCTAACATGTGTCCAATCCAGCGGGAACGCGCAGCGCAAGCATTAAGATTCCAAACTCCATGAAAGCAGGAGATTGATTAGCTATAGTCAAATCTCGTGACGGTGATCAAAGAGCATTGGCTACGAGGATCTTATTTCGAAGCAATCTCTGGAGTTTTCCCTTATCCGAACGGCTCTTATGGAGTTGTATTCCCTAGGGTATACAGTTATCTTCCCTGGCCTGACAGTAGTCAAGGGAAAATCACTTGAGCTTTTTCGCCTTTGCTCCTTCTTTCCGGAGCGCACTAACGGAAAACCTGAGATAATTCTTAGCTGCTGTGGAAGTTAGCGTCTTAAAGAAAGTAAGTGCTTGCTGCTCCTTTTTACCACGCGATAGGTCAGCGAAGCCTGAGCGGGCGCGGAGAAGGAAAGGCCAAACACTTCGGCCTAACGGGAATGAGCAACGACGAAATGAGAAGATGAGGTGCCTCGGTCCGGGTGGGAAGAAAGTCATTGCCAGCTCTTTGAACGAATACGCTCTTGGGCCGCAGGAAGAGCATCTCTCTCTGTCTATTCAAAGATCCGAGACTGCTAGTGTTGTTGGTGACATTGGTTCCCCGTCCCTACGCAAAGAGGTGGAACCAACCAAGACTGAACACTAGCCCCATTTTGTAGACGGGTTGGGACCGGCCTTCTATCCCGGTGAACAATGTTCCACTGATTAGGCGGGGACAGGATTTCGCCTAAGGAAAGTAGAAGTCTATGCACACTAACCGAATCTTTGGGGAGATCAATGACTTAAATAAAAGAAAGATGTCGAGAGAAAGTCTTAGCCCTTAAAATGCGTTGCGAAGAGAGATCGAAGACGAAGATTGTTCCAGCCTTTGTTGCCCCTCGGTAGAGTGAGTCTACTTAGCGAACGTGAAGAAGGCATCTCGGAAGAGGAAAGTAGATTGGGGCTGGACCGAATAGTGCGTTGCAATTCCCATTTCATTGGGTCAACCCAACCCGAATGGGAAGAAGAGGGTCAGCCAAACTGCGGTCCACTTTGTACGTTTGCTGAGCAGAGCTAGGGAACTCCTTTAGCTCAATAATGAAAGTTAGGGTCGATCGGAGGAGGCCTTACCTCTTAGATGACCCAAGCAAGTCATTAAGCGGAATTGGATTGGATATTTCCTCGGTTTCCGAGAAGGGTTTTACTGGCGACCGGACTCCCGGAGACCTTCGGCCATAAGACTTTAGGCGCAACGACGCAACTATTATATGACCACTTACGCATTGATACGTGAATACGATGGGATACGACCGTGTTGAGAGTCATACCTACCTATTACTTATTCAGGCAGTAAATACCTTGGGAGGCTAATATAACCTCCCTATAATCACAGGCACAGGAGGTCAAATTCCGATTGTTGTGAAAGTTACTGAATGGATCTATTTTATTCTAATTTGATCTAAGAAGAAAAAAATCACGCTCTGTACCTGTAGAGTCAACAAAGTCAAACAAACCTATTTCATAGGTTGAGGCGGATGTAGCAAAGTGGATTGTTAATCCAATTGAACGATTCGTTGAACATAGTTCAACTCATTTGTAACGAATCGGGTTAAATCGTTCGCCGAGGGCCAAACGTACCTATGGTTGATTAAGAAAAAAAACTGGAAACAAGAGACCTGGTTTTTTTTCCAGTTTCTAATTCCAGAATGTCTGCATCTATTGTTCTTGTTATAGATGAATGTTTAGATGAACTACACCTCCTGAATTACATCCCTCCTTGCATGCATTTGTTGATTCACATTAAGTGTAGTGTGTCCTGCTGGGAGTGGAATTTAAGCTAGTAAAAAAAGGGGTCCAGAAAAGTGTGGCTGATTTGTTCTTTTACCATGTCAGCCACACTCTCATTTAGTCGATCTTGATAGTCCGAATACGAGAAGTGTCTTAATCTAGACACTCTCCAAGTTGATAGGATCCAAATGAAAAAAGGAAATACAATGGTAGGATTTGCCATCTTTCTTATTAAATAATGAAAAACCAATTGATCGGGAAAGGTCTTGTTCGTGGTGGTAAGCGAGGGCACTCGAAGAAAGGGGGGCACACTGAGCAAGTACGAGAAATTGGCCCCGCTCCGCTTTCTTAAAAGCAAGGACCACTACGGGAGGTCAAACCAAGGTGGTTATACAAGAGAAAGTCAAAGTCTGATGGGACTATTGATCGCTACAAGGCTCGCGTGGTAGCCAAAGGCTACAACCAGCAATAGGGTATAGACTATGATGAGACATTCAGTCCAGTTATCAAGATGGGTTTTTATTCCTCACTCTCGTATAGGTTAACTTGGTTCATTCCATTCTTAGGGAAGGATCCACTGGAAAGACTGGAGTAGTATCTTCATTAGCCGGTAAATCTAGTTCAATCGGTAAATCCATCTCAGGAGTAAGCTGCTCCGTTGTAGCCACTTCTGTACCTGTACCGGCTTGAGCAGCCGAAATATTGATACTGGGAGATTGGGGATCGGCTGAAACACTCGAAGAGGTTGATCAATGGTAGCTGCTTGGAGCTTTCTCTATACCTTAATTGAACTGCCCCGCTCTTAGCTCGGGTTCTTGCTTAATGAGGCGTCCCTTGTTTGCTCTTGGATTGGACTAAGCGGCAATCCTTACTGTGGAAGCAGACCGAGTTATTGTCTCTCGGCTCGGGTATTCCGTAAGTTCACTTTTTCAGAAAGGCATAATTCTGTCCAGTCCATGGCCCGGTCTTTATTTTGAAAAAGTTTTGCAAGAGACTTTTAAACAGTTCTTTTCGGTCTTTCAAATTCCATTCGAAGTAGTCGAAAAAGTCTAAGACGGAGAAAGTGGTGATGCTCTTTGATTGCATCCGCTTGCTTGATCTTTAATCGTCTAGCTGTCCCCTAAGCCCCTTTCGCTATCACAGTCAGGTGCGAATTTCTTACCCGAATTTGGAAACTACCCCTATTCCTATTTAGGGAGTTGAGGCGAAAAATTGGCAGGTCCAATCGATTCATAGCCTCTCGAGCACAACCCATATTCATGCAAGGATTGGTGATTGAGGATCCATACAGAGTTTTATGAAATATCTTAGAGATCAAGGAATCCTTTTTCCTTCTCGCGAACCACGGGAGCGCCTAGCGCCCAGAGGAGCAAAGCTCATTTTCCTTTCAGGGTAAAGCGGCGCATAAAAAAGGGCTGGCCCGTCAAAAGTCCGCTCCTCTCTCTTTGTTTCGATGAAAGCCTCAACGCTCGCATTCTACGGGGAACTTTTTTGACTATTTCCCTTCGCCGGAAGGTTCCCATGGTTCGATCCTTCCCAGTAAAACGCGGCGTGTTCGAATTCTGATCGCTTTTACGCGAGAAAGGGTGACGTTTCCTGTTGAGTACAGTACACAATTCAGACTTGAAGTTCGTTTACACAGTATGAGAGTGAGCCTTCGCTTTTTGGATCGTCTTCTGCCCAATGCGGTACCCCCCATTTTTTGGTTCCCATTGCCACTCGGCCATCTCTCCTACATAATGATTATGACCCAAAAACCGAGTGAATAGCGCTGGTAAACTCCACCTAGACAGAGATTCATCAGTTCGATCATTTAGTTTGTGTCCTAAGTCCTATATCCTTCAGGGTCGAGTGCCTTGCGGCGCCTTTAACGATGAGAGAAGGTGATACCGAAGAGAATAACCGACCTATTTGACTCTCTGGCCGTAGTTATTTAGGTGGTATTCCGAGATCGAATTCCTCCCAGGAACACACGAAACAAAGATATGAACTCAAGCATTTAAAAAAGAACAAAGACAAGGGTTATACCTATTGGAGAATCCTTACTAGTCTCATCGATTACTCAAAATTCGAAGAAATTCTTCTGATATTGCGGTTACTCTTTCAGAATCTCATCCTGAGACCTAAGTATGCCATTCTCTTCGTCAAGAAAGATCGGGCAGCATACTTGATGACTTTCTTTCATATTGGTTTCAGGTTCATACTCTGCTCCCTAATCCGGAAAAATCAAAGATATGGTGATCGTGCCGTAAGACCTTGTTCCTTTCTACTTTGAGACCCTTTCTGATTCCCTCACCCAATCTCATGAGAAGCAAGCCCAGCAGGGGCTCCCAGGCCGGGACGTCTGGCAGAATGCTTGGCCTCCTGCGCTGGAAGCAAGACCCGAAGGGTGAGCTTATGGCGACTGAGAGTGTCTTCGCCTATAAACTCTTCTTGCGTACTTGACTTATAGGCTTGACGCCCATTTCCTCTAGGTCAACCATAAAAAAAGATCCTGTCCTTCAAAGATCGATCTGATAATTGCTTAAGTAAGGTAGTCGCCAAATCGGTTGAAAGAATTGAAAGGAATGCTGGAAAATGAGCTTCAAAGCTTGAACTTCCACGGCAGGCCTTTTCTTCGCATAGGCCTTCCCTATAGTACTGGGGCTAACGCGCTAGGTCGAGCGGTCGCCGAAGCTTGCTTGTTAGTATAAAACTAACGAAACCTCAAACCAACGGATCCTGCCGTAGGTGCCTCTACATGAGCTTCGGGTAACCAAATATGAACTGGTACCATAGGCACTTTGACGGCGAAAGAGGCGAAAGAAGGGGTGGGCTTGGCGAATAGAAGTAGGCGGTTCAAAAGCGATTAAGACATTGCACAATGATCCGAACACTTTGTCGCATCTCTTCGATACGAATACAGTAACGATCATAGCGATCTCCTCTGGTACCTACTGGTATGTCAGGATCCAATTGGTCATGAACATCGTAAGGTGCTGCTTTTCGCAAATCCCAGCATACCCGAGAACCTCGTTCACTATTAAGCCTACGCCCGTCCATTCCTTTCAAGCTTGATCCTTCCCTTAGACTCGTTACCTTGTTCGACTGAACAGCCTTGTGTGTAAGCACAGCAATGAACCGCGGCGAACCCTCAGACGACCATTTTAGTAGTCCTAGCTATCCACTCCACTATGTGGTAGAGTGTTCGTCCCAACCCCTTCGCAGGGGTACCTTCCCTTTTAATTGAGAGAAGGACTCGGATCCACTGAAGAAGATCCTTCTCCTTCCCTTTTTTCGGAAGAAACGGTCCGAAGTGCAAGGGGTAAACTCGGACTCGGATAGGATAGGACTCCTTTAGGTGCGAGGTGCGATCAACCGCGAAAAGTCAGTAATAAAGAATCTGGTCCTTTCGGGTCGCCTGACCTGGGCTGATGGCGCTTCGTAACGGCTTGTCTGGAGTCCAGCGGCTCTCTAAGGCTTCGATGTACTAGTACCTGCCACCAAAACATCGTGAAGGATTCAGTGAACGTCTTGAAACTTAGTAACACAAGACAATTCACTGAATGGTTGTTGGCTCTACCCTGCATGTATAAGTCCAAAAGAGCTATGATGACTCTCGAAATGGAATTGGAAGAGCAAGACGGGCTAGGGCTGGCACATTAACAGCACCTTTCCTTTCGGTGATATATTTTGCCTTAGCACTTACGAAGTAGACGTCATTTATTGAGTTGAAGTGAAGTCTTTCCGTTCCCGATTCAATTACAGTTGTTCTCGCTAAAGCCCGATCTGATCGAATTTGATCGCCGGGTCGTGCTAATTCCATACGAATCAATACTGAGAAGCATGTGCCCATCACTCCAGCAATGGCACCGAAGATGAAATAAAGAGTCCCTATATCCTTGCTGGCTGACTACGCTCGAGCAGAGCCCAGACCCGGAGGTGGTGGCTGAACTCGCCGCAGAGTTCAGGAGCGGGTTCATTCATGTCCAATAAACTTCAAACAAAAGGAGATTCGGGTATCAGAGTTGAGCGGACAGGCGACGGGAGGATGGGGGGGTTATTGATGGTTTGATTATCTTGGACCACGAGGACCCCAGTCGTGCTTCTGGTTTCCATTCCAATCATCATATTGATGATAAATCTCCTCGTGCTCTGCCATAAGAACTTGGAGTCCGTATCATGGTGAAGCTAAACCTATAGAATTCCACTTTTTTTTCATTTTTCCTTGCAATTTATAATGCATTAAGGGGACAAAGACCAGAAACTCTTCGCTGAATGTGGCTCATAACCGGTACCGGTGCAGTGAGGTATTCCCGTTGAGATTCCCGAACTTTGATGATTATCTCGTCGTATCTAAACCCTATCCCTTTGAATAGCAAAGTTGCCCGCGTCTCGTAAGGCCAAGAGTTCTGTCATTCCCTCATGAAATCCCGTTTGCTTTGCTTGCCGAACTGGGTTAGAAAGAAGTCCTGCTTTACTGGCAACTTACAGTAGCTCGTAGGCAGAAGGGACAAGAAAGGAAACTCCAACTTCCTATCCCTAAAGCACTGTCCACTCGCAGGGAAGAGTTGGCCTTGCGGGGTAAGGTCAGCTGATTAGACCCGACAGGACAATCGGTTATATGACGGCTCTCGTCGACCGGGCTGGCATGCGGAAAGCAAGAGCAAGCTTCTTCGCTCCATACGTTGGTCCAAGATCCATCAAAGGCTCATAAGACCACCAAGCTCTCTCGAATGAATTCTACTCTTTCTGCTTTCGAGCTACACCGGGGGCAAAATCTGGAAGCGAACAGAAAGAGATGGCAGAGTCCGCGCTGGTGGCAACTGAAGACCAGTTGCATCCATGTTTCTAGATACTTGATCGCAGAAATTTGCTATCACATTTGCCCGATCATCGAGGGCTATGAATTGCACATTATTTTCAAAATGATTGTTGTCGGGAGAAAGTTCAACTTGGAGGTATGGCTGAGTGGCTTAAGGCATTGGTTTGCTAAATCGACCGAAAGATGGTTATCGGTTCAAGAACGTAAGGTGTCCCTGCTTTTTCAGGGTAAGAAGGGGTAGAGAAAATGCCTCGAGCCAATGTTCGAATACCAGGCGCTACGGCGCTGAAGTAACCCATGGGGACGGGGAGCTCGGGCCCTCGAGAATCCGCGTACCGCCACGGGAGAGCATTCCTTGGATAAACTCCGGACTGAGACTCGCTCTTCTCGTCCAGAAGAATAGTTGTCTTCCTGGTTAACTAGCACCCTTACTAGTTTTGGAGTTTTCTCCCTTTGCTTCCGGCGAAGGGAAATAGTCAAAAAAGTTTTCTCAGTTTAAAGAGAGGAGGGGCATAAGTTCTACAAAACGTGTATGTTAAGCATGACGATTGGTTCCTTGCTTTTCCTTTCTTCTCTCTTTCACTATCATCTTCCTCACTAACCCGAAAGGCTTTCTATAAACCATACTTTGGGGAGTTTTAAATTAGTTTAAGTTAGTCCATATTTTTACTTTTTATTGACTCCTTTCAAAAGAGGTAAGATCCGGGAGCCGCACAGCACATAGCTGGAAGTCAGAGGGCCCATACTACCTGCCTAACCCCTACGTTCCTAAGGCCTGTGCCCCATGTAAAGGGCAGAGATAGGGAGTGCCTCGCGGATTTCTACTCTTATGGCTCGCGCTGCAGTTTGAGTTTTAGTTGTCTTTCCTGTCGATCTCGGCGAGCCAGTCTTAGTAGTTGCCCTAATAGGAGGAGGGCCCTATAATAGTTGCTAGTCTTACTGTTTCTTTTTCATTTCCAGGGTAGTTGGCAAGAGCTATAGCAGTTTACGATGCAGTTGATTCGAAGAAAGAGCTTCGCTCGGTTGGCCTTCCTACGCTGACGAATGCCTCTTTTCTCTTCTCTGAAGTCTACAACAAACAGATTGTGGTGCTTTGTAATCAAGGCCACTAGGTGGAATCAGACCATCGGCTCTCGATTGCTGCTTGATTACCTATGTCGGTTGATTACCGTATTCTGTTCGGCTTACTGCTTCATTCCCAGAGTAAGGAGAAAGAAGACACAGTTAAGAGGTTCTGGGGTATGCTGGGATTTGCGAAAAGCAGCACCTTACGATGTTCATGACCAATTGGATCCTGACATACCAGTAGGTACCAGAGGAGATCGCTATGATCGTTACTGTATTCGTATCGAAGAGATGCGACAAAGTGTTCGGATCATTGTGCAATGTCTTAATCGGCCCGGACTCCCACGGGGGGCAGCAGTGGGGAATCTTGGACAATGGGCGAAAGCCCGATCCAGCAATATCGCGTGAGTGAAGAAGGGCAATGCCGCTTGTAAAGCTCTTTCGTCGAGTGCGCGATCATGACAGGACTCGAGGAAGAAGCCCCGGCTAACTCCGTGCGTTTTCTGGATACCGCTCATCCAGGATATGTCTGCTGACTCTGAGAAAAGAAATTCCTGTGTTTAGGTCCCTACTAAGCAGAATTCGTAAACTATGCAAAGGCTCTTTGAAGACTTTTTCAAAAGTTTTTAGCAAAAAAAGCAACCAATGGGAGGCTCTCACCCTGTCCCCGACATTGTTCTCCGACGATGTCCCCTGGGCAAAAGGAGCTGAAAGCCACTTGACTGGTCTGGAAAGATCGAAATAAAATGACCACAATTTTAGGTATTCACTTAATCTTTACCGGAACTGCCCTCTGCAGCCCCATCTTCAGCAGCTCCTCAATCTTTCATTTCGAAAATAAAACTTGGATGTCACGGGACTTTCTCACAACTTCGGCCGATGATCGTAAGCTATGTCCTCCATCACGATCTCGAATGAAACTATCCATAGAATCGTGCGCCGTGTGAAACGTATATCATCGCCGTTCTTAACCGAGACTCAGGTTAAGCTCCATCTCGGAACCTTGTTTTAATATGAATTGACTCCGCTTCGGTCACTTTCTTCGTTCTTTGCAGGCCTCCCTGCCCATCTGCTTCGGCTATTGGTCTAGAAATGGCTTTCTTCTATGTCTGGTGGAGCTATTCCCAGACAGCCTGAGAGCTGAGTGAGGACCTTATTTGACATGCTTTTTTCCTTCCAAAGCGAAATAATCACCCTGATATTGGGAGAGTTTTGGAAGTCCTAGATGAGATTAAAACCCAAAAATGATCGGATCTTGGGATGCCCCGAAAAAGATATGAGGTGCTCGGAAATGGTCGAAGTAGTTGAATAGGAAAGGAATTAAACCCTAAGGAGTTACAACTCTTCCCTGAAGGGTTGGTGTTTGATGGTGAGCGGGAGATATTTTCAAGAGGTATGGATTGGAGGTGTGGAAGATACATTGGTCGAAGCTTCTTTCAAGAAGTTTTCATTTCTCCAAGAACTTCACGGACACTATCAATATCTGAGTGAGGAGAATTACGTATTTACAAAATACCGTCTCAATTCATCCTATTTCATCAGATCCGGGATGTGATATGGTTCCGAAGGATGAACCGGATATGGACAGTTCCAATAAGATTTCATTCTTGAACAAAAATCCATTTTTTGATTTATTTCATCTATTCCATGACCGGAAAGGTCGTAATGCCAGAGGAATCATTACCGCAAGGCATAGAGGGGGAGGTCATAAGCGTCTATACCGTAAAATCTATTTTCTGGCAAAGTACCCTTTCTTGTTCCTGACGAATGATTGATAGGAACGGATTGCCCGGGCTTCCCTGCATCCGATCAACTCATACCTCCCAGCCCTGTAACTTCAACTTAGACTTAGGGCTGGCCCGGCCAGAACCACACGTGCAAGTTTCCCTGCATGTGGCTCGTCCGTGATAACTTCTTCGGATTTGCGTGAACTAGCGGACGTCGTGCCTCGTGGCACGGCAGCACCCGTACTATTGAAATGGTTCGTCAGTAGAGATGTTCCCACAGGTGCCCTTTTTTCCAATGGTACTATAATTCCTATTCCTATCCCTTCATTCCCTCTTTTGGTCTATCTACATTCCAGGAAATTCATACGCTCCGCGGACGGAGCAAAAAGCAGGATGATCCGTAAAAAGTCTAAGAAATTTAGAATAACAAGAGTGTCGCAGCTCCCGGATCCGGAGATCCCTATTCTCGAACTCGAGTAATCCGTTGTGTGGTACGTAGTGGGTTTAGTACGCCCCGCCCAAACAAACGGCTCCGAAACAAACAAAAAGGTGCGTGCCGCACTCACGAAGGTATGAGATTTTCTTTCCTCTATCTATGTCATACTTGGGATTCACTGATAGCCAATTCCAAGTAGATCCTCCCTCCCCCTCGCTCCACTTCGTTTCGCTCGTTTTCTCTTTCCTTCGTTCGGGCTTGGAAAAGCTTCCTTTTTCAATTCCAGAAGTGGAGGAGCCTATGTAGAAGAAGCTGTAGAAGAGCACCACCACGGTTCAGGTCCCGACTTTGCGTGCGGCCCATGATGTTTTGATCCTTTCTTTCTTTCTTGCTCTATCGCTTTTTTTGAGGGCCTCCCGGACCCCATTGTCAATAGTGTTCTTTAGCGGGAGGTATGTCTCGGCTAATGCTTTTGTTTCAAATAAAAGCATCTGCTCTTTCGGCATCTCTTTCGCTTGTCCAGTAACCTCTTCTTTCTCAAAAAGAAAAAGTCGGAACCCGGTCTTGACGCCCCTAAACAATAGCAATAGCACGAATCCCAGTAATGTGGGTTGGCTTGGATTACTTAGTGTTGCGCGCCTAGGAGGGCAGCGCGCTTTGGGATGCGGAGCTTGCACGACGTCTCCTTCCATTTGCTCCAGCTATGAAAGAAAAGAATGGGCGCAACACTTTATTCTCTTCTACCGCTCTTTGTTTACTTCTGGCCTTCCCGAACTCCCAGAAAGAGTCCATTCATTGTTGTCTTGGGGAACCAGAAATGGAATCGGTTCAAGAACCAACCACTGAAATTTCCACCTATTGAGATTTCTCGTATTTTTCGAGCTTCGAATCCTACTTGGGGAGATTTTTTAGTTATCGCTTTTCTGACCTAGCGCTTGCCTCCGAACTGACATAGGTGAATCGGACCAACACCTATCAACCACCAACAAGGAGTCGCTTTGGTTACGCAGTTTGGTTAGCATCATTCTGATCGTGACTTGAAAAAAGAAAGAAGAGAAGGAACTTGGAGTTGGCGCCCACATAACTTAGAGAGCCGCTGGACTCCAGACAAGCCGTTACGAAGCGCCATCAGCCCAGGTCAGGCGACCCGAAAGGACCAGACATAAACCACCCGCGTTTACGGGAAGCTGGGTACCGGGTGTATACTCGACGCACGGCGCCTCCTAGGAGACACTGGAATCGGCATTTCCTCGTCTTTCACTCACCGAACGGTGTGTCTCTCCCTTTCACTCGAAACAAGAGTTCCGTGCCAAGCATAAAGATTGAATCAATAGGACCATATTATAATCCTCGAAATGCCATAACTCTCTTTCTGAATGTCTCGGGGCGCTCAGTTCCTTCCTGTTCCCAGAGCTGAGGCATTGTAGTGCAGGTTCGTCATTGTCTTACCTGCTTTCCTGCAGCCTACTTAAGCCCAGAGGAGAATGCTTGCTGTCAGCTTCTATTCTCTATTCCTATCCGAGTCTATCTTTCAGAGAGAACCTACCCCTTCCACGGTACCCGCCTTCAAACAAACGGTCGAGAACTACATAGATCTGAGACTTTCCTTCCTTTATCTGGGAGGTAAGTTATGTAGGCGTACAACTCAACCTAGCATAAAAAGTGTTTCCATCAGATCAGGGTTTAGGCAAGCTAGCTAGTCAGTGAGCCAGAGAGGGTAGGAGTCACTTGACTTGGAAGAAGAATTCTCCTAAGCTTGGCACTAGGTGATCTATGTGCCAAAGGGCTACTTTTCTTCCTATCCTTTCCCTTGCCTTGCAGCCTATGCATCAATCCCATTCTTTGATGACGACCAAGAAGATATTTCCCAATAGCGGTCCTCCTTTTGTCAAAATTATAGACCAGGTATTTATTCCTCTCCTTCAAGTTCTACTGCACCCTTCGGTCAAGTAATCGCCGGAAGCAAAGGGCGAAAACTCCAAAACTAGTAAGGGTGCTTGTGTTGTGGTTTTGAGTTCCTTGGCTTGTGTTCTAATAGTAACCACAGGAAGAAAGCTGACGGTGACGAAGGTTACCGACTTTCGGTGGACGCGGAGCGTCTCTAGTACAGATCAAATCACAGGATCTCTGTATGTATGCGCTGAGGAGCTATATCTCCCGGACGAAAGACTTCTAAACCCCTCCTGTCGCAATGGTGTGGGGCGTCAGAGGCTGTTACCCCGTGGCCAACTCGAAGGGGCTGAAGTTCGACGCAGAATTGAAAGTCTAATCCCAACCTCTTTGGAAGGAGCTCCAAAAAAGACTTGACTTCAGAGCGGGGAATCTTCCTACAAGTGAGCACCAAGTCAAATGTATTCAAAAAGGGTAACTGTTATGAATGTGGAGGAGTGGGGCATTTTTCTCGTTACTGTTCCAATGTTCAGACGGACGAGGTTAAAATCCCCTATCACTTAAAGCCACCTCGTGCGCCAAGGAGATCTTCTCTACTTAGTCCTTTAACAAAAGCGCCCCTTTTCCTTAACAATTTTTATAGTTAGTCGGGTACTAACGGTTGGCAACCTCTATCCAGCCCTCGAGGGCTACTTAAGCCACTTTAGTGCAAACCAGAAGGACTGGAGCTGTTGGATGTTGCTCAGTCCTGCTATCTTATTAGTCAAACCTAAACGTCCTTATTTCAAAAAACAGCGCTAACACCCTATCTATAGTAAGGGGCCTTTTCAATTGAATCTCCCACTTGATTTCGGACAGTCAAAGGTCGGTCACTTTTCTGGGCCGGGATCGATAAGTGGAAGTCATAAAAAAGAAATCTTTCTCTTCGCACCTCAGATCAAGAGGAAGGGTTGCTTGTCAAGCTGGCGAACTCCTACACGGGGGGAGTCAGATCTTGGAGTAAGCTCCCTTCCATGGGCAATCTACTCAAGAGTTTAGGCCCCTAATTAGGTCTATGTCTGGGCTGCTGCCGTACTCAAAGCCGGAGGGGTTTAGTTTCAAAAAAGGAAGTCTTTCGGGAAGAGGGACTGAGAATGCGATCAATTGCTTCCTTCTGCTGCAGCAGGGATTTCCACTCTTTTGTCCGATTAGAAAAATGAGGTTTTTTTCTCCCGTTCCCCCAAACCCACAACATTCTCCTTATAGGATACCTAGAAAAATGTACCCAGAACAGCCTTGGTAGGTCACCGGGTTATTCAAATAAGTCGTGTTTTCCGTGGTTTTCCCATGTTACAACTTCCGTACCAATTCGGTCGATCCGGAATGGATCAGATTGGGGAGGAAGATCAGAATTAGAAATTGATAGAAAAGCAAGGAATGAATGGGATTGGTCTGACCTCCCTTCTCCGGCAGCTAGTTCAATGGTTTCTAAGCTGGACGACTGGTATTCTCTGGATGGACGGTAAATCCAGGTATGCTGCTGGCCTCCCCGCTGGCTGTATGGGCGGGTTGTCCCTCGCTGCTGTGGTCCTATCGAACCAGACACTGAATACCTGGGGATGGCTAGGGCGAGTTCAATACGCTGGATAAGAAGCGTAGTATACGAAGCGGCAGTTCCAAACGAAGGACCCTGGGGCAAGCTTCCCGGTGTCCAAGTGTCAAGTCCCGAGGGCTTGTGTCCGTCGAAGAGAATGTAGTTCATTCAAGGCTCAGACAGAATTAGTTAGAAGCACCTCTTTCTATTGATATTGACTTGATGTGATGCGTTGAACTTATTACTTTCCGCTTTTCAGTCTGAAATTAAGATTGTGACCTTGAGAATCAAGGATAGATAGACAAGAGATAGATAAACGATATATATATATTTCTCACTGCTTTCTTGGGACTAGCCTTGAATACTAGCCATTTTCTCATCGCATCAAGAGGGCTGACTATAGGCGCTGGAGTCAGCCTGTCTGAGTATGTAAACTATGTGGTGGATACGATAACAAATAAGCCTTCTACATCAGCGGGTTGAATTAGCTCCTCCCGATCGTATCTCTCCCGAGATGAAAGGTAAGGAAAGATCGTATCCGCGTAGAGCAGCTAGGGCTAGAGCAGCAATCTTCTTACTTCCGGCTGACTGAAAGGGAGAATCAATAAACTTCAAACAAAAGGAGATTCGGGTATCAGAGTTGAGCGGACAGGCGACGGGAGGATGGGGGGAAGAGTAAAGTATTGGCTGTTGGCATGTCCGAGCTAAGATCGGTTGAGGCGGGTAAGGTTGCCTAGCTTACTTGGTAAAGGACTCCGCCTGCTTCACACCTTCTATGATAGGGGAAATACTTCCGCACGAGTACTAATTTGATTAGCATAAATGAGCCTTTTCTGAGCCCTTGAGATTTTACATATCAGCTTCTGATTTAGCAATAGAAATGGTATCTGATACTGGTTCAGCTAAAGAAGTTGTTTGCTTTGACTACAGAACCATGCCTGTCTGTTGGAGCGAATTGGATGATCGGGCCGAGGGCCTAAAAAGGAATATTTATTATTTGATCCATACCCCGACATAAGAAGTCCAACGGGGCTTGGGATGATGTCATTGGTTCTTTTCTTCTCTTTCCCTCTCGGGAGCTTCCTTTCGCGGTGTGAGAAAAGTCCACTTTACTTCGGAATGCCAACCTCCCTGAGTGAAAATAGGCCATTCCGGACCTTTTCCTCATGGAACGAGAAGACTTGATTTCCTGCTGACCTAATACCCTTCGACTATTATCCTATTATCCTATCCTATTATCCGATGCCGTCCCTCTCCAGTTCGGTTTATTTGGAAAAGAGGTCAATCTTAGGGGAGACCATTCGAATGGTTGAATTGATAACTTCGCTTCGATCTCTTCGGGGAAGCTCAAATGATATCTAATGGGATGGGCATGCTCCCCACTGCTCTATGATTTATTATAGTCATACTCTATTTCGTACCTGGTAGCTAGCCTTTCGGAAGACTCTTGTATGTACGGTAACCCTCTCTTCCGCTACTGGTGGACTGTTGCACAGAAAGGGCGACAGAAGGTTTTACTTTGGCACATAAGGTGGCGGGTTTGGCTAGGTAACATAATGGAAATGTTCCCAGGGTTTCCACTGCCTAACTAGACTTCTCATTCATCGGAAGTAAGGGCTAAGAGTTATCATGAGTTAACTCCGGCTTATCTACCATTGGCGAAGTCATAAGTTGTGGTGAATCCGTGTTCATGCAAAGCATAGGCTAGACAGGCGGTAGACTTCACACCAACCCAATCGTGAGAAATTCTTGCAACTACGGAAACTACAACAATCTCGGTAGAGGGTCCGAAGGAGAGAGGAGATCTCTGCTCTTATCGTTAATTAGGTATGCCTCCAGATCTGAATGTATACCCTAGGCCAAGGGTATCATTTACGGCAGCCTACCTATAAGTATAAGTAAGAGATATATCACAATTTGCATTACCCTCCTAGAAAGCATTCCTTGTTCTGACCGCAGCACCATATCTTGACCCTTTTCTCGAATTGGTCCATTTCGAGTTGGCAAGTCAAGAGGGCGAGGCTCCCAGCAATGGGGCTTTATCCCTAAAAGCAAAGGCTAGGTAGGGGTCTCTTAGTCTTTTATTTTTGCCTGCCTTGTGAAGATCTCTCGGGTGTCTACGGCAGATCCGATCAGTCTCGTGATGAAGAGAATTTCCGATGTTGAAAGGTATCGTCACGACAACTCAATTTGTCCGGTAAACTACTCGGGGCTCCCCATGGTTTAGTAAAAGGGAGGGGTAAATACGATACCACATCCGATTTGATTGAACTCACGGATCCAATCGCGTCTAGACCATAAAATATTTTCAGGAACAAGCAAATCAAAATGAGTTTTTTCCGTATTTATTCCTCCGTTTGATCTCCCAGAAGCGGAAGCTGAATCAGTTGCAGGCTATAATGTAGAATATGCGCGGGATGCGATCCTTAATAGTTCACTATTGGCAGACCAATCTTCCGTGCCGCCCCCCCTTACTCTCTCTCTATAAAAAAGCCTGCGGGAAGCGCGAAGAGCTGCAAGCAGGGAGGATCCAGAGCGTTGCCCCCTCCTATTCGAGGCCGGATGGCCGCGCCCCACAAGCACCCAACGCCTTAAACCTCTCTCTTGAAAAAGAGCATTTTTTAGTGGAGCCTTAGCACGTGAACCCATAGGAACAGGGCCCTTCTTCTTTGCAAAAAAGCTTCTGAATTATCATCACATCAGTAGGCGCAGAAAGCAAATCTTGGGAAGCTAGGAGAGGATTCTAAACAATTCTATCGAGCCGAACAACAAAAAGAGAAACATAGGTGCGGCGGGGGAAGGAAAACGCTTTCGGAGATCGAGATTTTATTTTCATCGAAAACTCTGTTGATGGCTAGCTCGTAGACGCAAATATTGGACCTAGGTTTGTTAAGCTTTCGAGCAGCTCTTTCAACTGCCGCCTAATCCCCCAACATGCTCAAGAACCGAGAGCCGTCCAGGGACTGCCGGAGGGAGCTTGCTTATAGAAAGAAGATAGGCCAGAAAAACGGCGAGCAGCCGGTTCTTATTGCATTCACCAAGATAGTCTTGCTCGCTCCTCTATCGAGACCATTTTCATGAGAGAGGGACGAGCAAGTGACAGATTGGGAAAAAAAACAGGTAGGCCTTCTGAGCGGTCATTCCTTGCTACTTTCAATCAATCAGAAAAGGAGGATTGAGCAGTGGCTTGGGAAATAAGACAACACTTGATGGGAAGCGAAGGCAGGAGCAAAGCCTATTGATTCACCAGTTTGCTAACGACTCCTTTTCAATAGAAAAGAATAGCCAAACCAACCCAGAAAAAGTCGAAAAGAAAGGGGGGAAGAAGTCTAGTGCTAGTTCTTACTAACACTTCTTTATCTAACTTTCATTTTTGAGTGCTTTCTTCGACTGTACGGCTATTGTGATTGCGAGTCGAAAGGAATGGAATAGGAGTGAAGTGGGGATCACGAACGGTCTTAAGTGAGTTTGAAAATCGACTTCTTTATTAAAAGAAATATACCTCAATTCACCATTTCGAACCTTATACAGAAGGTTTTTCCGTACCAGCTCCTTCTACCTATACCGCAGTTGAAGCACCTAAAGGAGAATTTGACCTTCCCTTGAACCAGTCACGGAGCTCTCAACTGAGTTGTTTAGGTTCTGGAATTCCATCTCTAGTTGGGGCTTTCTAAGCCGCTGGCGGAGAAAGCTCGAAGAGCTTCCCTTCATTCATTACATCTTCCCTCGTAGAGTGGCGTCTTTTATAAGAAAAGACTTTCTCAGTGGAACTAAAAAAAAAAAAGAGTTTGGGCTCTTTTTTTTGGTTGACTTTTAGCCACGCGCGGCGGCTATGCGCTTACTACAAGTCTTCGCACATTTGTTTCCCCATTCTTTCGGCTGGGACTTCTTTTTATATGGGGGAAGGGCTAGCCCCAGCTGTGGAAAAGCAGCTGGAGATCGAAAAATCCATTTTCGCAGAACTTATACGGAAAGGCTATTCCCTTGAATCGCGCCTTGGAATCTCGTTAAGAAGCATGACAATGGGTACGACCTCTTGTGGACTCTGAATCGATCAATCGAATGGGAAAACACCTTTCCTCTTTCGCTTTCTCTCCATTCCTGCTCCTGTGGCGAAAGAAAGAAAAAAAAACAAGTGCCTTTCGTATAGATCGAGACTTGTAGCTTGATTCTTTACTCATTCCAGAACCAAGCCTTCCCGCGGCTGAAGAAGAGCCAGGGGATCGGTCCGAGATCGAAAGAGCCTTGGATCAACCCTCTAGCCCTTCAATGATGGATTTGTCTTCAAAAAACCCCGACCTCGGTAGAAAACTAACGGCAGGGCTCTCATTAACACTATTGAAGACGAGATCGATAGGAAAGACAACTAAAACTCAAACTGCAGGAAAGAGAGAAAGAGGGGGAACTAGATGAGCTTGCTGGTGGAGGTTGGGAGTATCTCAACTATGAATAAGAAGTCGAAGAAGCCCTAGATCCGCCTCTTACTTACCTACCTTCCTTGCTTTGCTCTCGCTCGGCTCGCTCCCACCTGTCTTCTTCCCACTATAGTCCCTCTGCTGCTACTGGAGCTACTGGATATCGGGGTAAATGCATTAAAAAGGGACAAATTTTAGCGGATGGTGCTGCTACGGTTGGTGGCGAACTTGCTTTGGGGAAAAACGTATTAGTAGCTTATATGCCGTGGGAGGGTTACAATTCTGAAGATGCAGTACTTATTAGCGAGCGTTTGGTATAGGCATTTTTTCTCTATATCAATCCTTCGATAAAGCACTCAAACCAACGAGTAAGGAAAGGAGGCCTTGAGTTGATATTTAAAAGAAGGAGTTCGTCCTGGTGTGCTGCTTCCTTTCCTGCCACTACTTTTTGAGTTCCCGATACCGAGACTCTACTCTGCCCCTTTCTGATCCATTCATTTCTGCAAGCAGGGAGGATCCAGAGCATTGCCCCCTCCTATTCGAGGCCGGATGGCCGCGCCCCACCGGAAAGAACTCCGAGTAAACAAAGCAAAAGCCCATCTGGCCGATCTCAAGCTGGATGAGTATGATTCAGATACCTGACGAAATGAACAGATAAAAGATCGGGATAGCCGGGATGACCTATTTCAAGATCAGATGATCCACCTCTTTGTCCGCTTGGGAGGGCTAACTCTGATAGGTCAGTTCGGGTTGGGAAAGGGGCTATTTACCCCAGGGATCCAGTGCCCAACTACCGACTCCTCCCGGAATTGCGTTATCGGAGCCTAGCCAGGAATGGCCGTTAGTGGACACCCACCACTTTTCACCGGTTAGAGAGGCCTCAACCGACAGCCTTGCTTCGTTCTGCGACGGTTTTCAAGCTAGCACCCGTTTCAGCATATCATCTCGCTCGATTCAAAAAAAAAAAAAAAGAGACGCAGTTTTTGATTATCCAGTTCTATATCGAAAACGAGCAGTTGATCCGAGTCTTACCCCTATATATGTGGAAATTCTGCTACAAATGGATTGGATGCACGGAACTCACCTAAAAACCCTACCGATTCTTGCCAGTCATAACAACCAGAACGGGTTAGCCTTCGTTTGCTCTATCTCATAGTACGGAGTAGAAGATAGGGTGTTAGTTATTTCATGGTTCCCAACGGGACGTAGCTAACCCTTCTAAGATAACCAAGAATGTTCCTGCAAATTATGACCTTCGCCTGGAATGTGAGCAAATATATCATGTCGATTGCTCGAGAGGCTATGAATCGATTGGACCTGCCAATCAAAGAGAGAGCCAAAAAAGGATCTTTTGTGTATAATCCTGCATAATCTCGAATGTTATCAGTTCCGGTACCTTCCTGGAGCTACCTCCTTACTTAGATCGTTCGTTCCCCAATTCAAACTCGAAGAACCACTCCCAGATACGATTCTGCTCCCCCTTCGTACTACCATGAGATTCTTGCCCGTGGGGGAAACTGAACATCAATCAAATAAGTAGGTTTATTTCAGAGACTGGCATTTGTCTTTCCTAGGGATGAGAAACTTTGTCTCGAAAGGGATGGAGCTTTCGCTGTGCATCAATAAGAAGCTTTGAAGATATGATTTTCTCGTTTGGATTATTTGATTGGGCTTTCAATGACAGCAAATTGACTTGGAGCAATAATCAAAATGAGTAATAACCCCCAGTAGAGACTGGTACGATGAAATTCAACATTTTGTTTCCGAGGACCTTTAGTACTGTACTCTACCCCCGAACCAGCAGCCTTCGCGCCAAGCAAGACCGCCCTTGTCTGTTAAAATGTAATGCTATACCTTTTGTCCTTGAGAATCGGCTGGGTATAGCGGAAAAGAGTTTGACGATCTAGTTACATATCACATAAGATGGGTACTCCCTATCGTACCTATATAGCCTTTCCTTCAGTTATATCCAGTTTCACCCCCCCCCCCCGAGACCGATTCGTTTGGTCCGACAGGGAGAGTGGAAAGCCTTAGTGGACTGGAGGTATGGATAACGAGGCCACCTTCACAACCTTCTCCCTTCTGTCCCTATGTTGGAATAAGGTAAGGCGGTTCGCTTGAGTTGCTCAACCGC
>JAJOOO010001668.1:0-28726 GCA_029582685.1 Solanum piurae
TAGGATCACTGCGTTATGAGCTTGTGGGGAACACGTATACCCTAGTTATCTTTCTCAGCTTGATAACAACCAACATTGACTACTAAATTCTGATTACTTATTGAATTTTCATAATTGATTCACAAAACCCCCCCTGTTTTTAATTAATTGTTGTTTTCTTGGAAATACTTTGATTAATTGGATATAATCGTGGGTTAAAGTAAAGTCTAAACCATTTTCCTCGTGGGATCGACCCCAACCTACAAGTTGGGTTCTTTACTTGATAATGATCGCTTACGCTTCTTTAGGGAGGTGTAATTTGAGCTTATCAGTATCCAGAGTCAACCTAGGTTGTGTGTTGATGCAGCGAGGTAAGGTTATAATGTCGCAACCCAAGGGTACCCCCTAGACGTAACAAGGCACTCAATTCCCCTAAAGGAACTATGTAAGCCACTTAGGATATCATCACATAAGTAAAGAAAAATAAAGAGTAAAACTACATTTCAAGTATTAAGAAGATTTCATACAAGCAAAGTGGAAGTCTAGACATTGTCTAATTTAGCCATCTATTACAATAGAAGTCTCAGATAGGGTCACAGCCCTTACAATAGAAATCTAAAAGTCTAATACAATGAAAGAAAAGGAACAACAAGATATCACTCGTCTTCGGATCCATGAAGACTCACCACAAGCTAAGAGAATAGTCGATCCAAGCTTGTATCAAAGAAAGATCACCTCAAACACCGGAACCTACACTTTGTAGAAAAATGTAGAATAAATATGGGTTAGTACAAAAATGCACTAAGTATGGTGGTATGCATGAAAACCTTGAAACATGCTAAAAAGAAGGATTTTAGTTGAAGACTATGCAATTTACCAAATTTAAGAATTATCATGAAAATAAGTGCAAAAGCATAAGACACAAGTATATTCAACATATTGATCATCATGCCATAATGGAAACATACCATAAATACCCTTAATGTCTCCTTGGGCAATGTATGAATAAGATCCCATACTCCTACCCGTACTAAGGAAAGATTATTGAGTAACTATATTACATAACTCATATTCTAGTTCATTTTATCATAGTGAAATTAGCTTTAACCGACATAGACCATGAGAGCTTAATCATGGAATCTGGTGTCTAACCCACACCGAAAAGGGGTTGTCCTACTTGCCTAAGGTAGCACCAAACTATTAGCTTAGGTGGATCCACTAGCTACAGACCTATGAGGGCACATAGTTTATGGGATAAGGGGATTGCTACTAGAAAACCCAGCATCTACTAATGTGAGGGCTTCCATCCCAATAGATTGTTCCTAGAAACCCGACCTCTACTATCGTGAGGGCTTCCATCTCATACTATCCACTCGGTGCTAAGCATTATTCCCATTGAGTTTATATTAAGTCTTGACTTAAATTGATAATTATGGAAGAGTGTCTTGACCCTGTATCCAACAAACTCATGCTAAAACTCCTAGATTCAATAGGTGAGACTAATATTGAAACCTAAGAATCACTATATGTGACAAACCTTTCACATTACATGGTATTCATACATAAGTGTGTACATGAGGATAATCATCCAATCAACACAACAATTAGATTATAGTATATTCACTTTACTCTCAAAGCAATCTAATTGTATACACACAAGTCTCATACATATAGCTAATTCTCATGTCTTGCCCTTCAAGTACTATATATCACATTCAATCAATCTATCTTGAATTACTACATTAGATATGGATGGTAACATGATTCAAATAAGTAAACTACTACACATACAATTTCATAGTATTTATCTTACTACAATTCACCCACATCATAAGTCACCAATTAGGGTTATGGGGATTTCATGGATTCATGGGAGATTTTATCATAAAAACCATAATAATCAACAATTCAATAATAATATGTGATAATTAAATCATTAAAATTAGAAAGAATCCATGACTTAAAATGAAAACCCTAGCTTTTAGGGAATTTCCTACTTTGAAATTGAGTGTTTGAAGGCTTCATGGATGAAAGCATTCCATGAATCAAAGACTACCATACATTAGGTGAAGAAATCAAACAAAATCGTATGAAAAATCCTCCTTCTTAAAGACCTAACTTGATCTTCTTCTTCTTTTTCCTTGGGGTTTTAGAGAGATGATTTTGGAGAGAGGTTTTGTTTTGATTTGTGAATTTAGGAATTACGATTTTATATGGGCTAATTTAAGTGGTAAAAATAATTATATAGGTGTTTAAAATAGGCTTAAAATGACACCACATAACTATTACTTAAAAAGGAAATCCCCAAAAGACCCCTAGACTTAACTGCCAAATGGCAGTTTCAGGGGTGCCCTACGACCCAAGTCCCACGGTCTGTGAGTGGACTCACGTGGCATCTTGCAGGTCTGTGTTTCAAGGGACTGCAACCTGTTTTTTAGGGGCTTGACCCACGACCCTCACCTACGGGGCGTGAGTGCACCTACTGCTTGTAGGTCCCTCACGTAGGTGACTACTTTTTGGGCAGTTTTGAGAGGGGTTTTAGGCTCCTCCTCAAGGATCCTAAGCTGGTCCTTGGGGAGTCGTACCTTGACACCTTAGCCCAAAAATATTTATTTAAAGTATCGGGAGCTATTTACACCTCTAATCCTTGTGTTAGGCTTTAGTTTAAGCTACTAGTTTCCGGAATGTTACATATAGCTTACGCTTCTAGACAACTTAAGGTGCATGGGAAGAACTATCTGACTCATGACCTTGATCTTGTAGCCGTAGTATTTTTCCTAAAGATTTGGGGACATTACTTATATGTTGTTCAAGTAGATGTGTTCACAGACCATAAGAGCCTTTAGTATGTGTTCATCAAGAAAGAGTTGAATCTTCGACAGAAAAAAAGGCTTGAGTTCCTCAAGGATTATGATATGAATGTGCTTTACCATCCTAGAAAGGTCAATGTAGTAGAAGCTTCTCTTAGCAGACTATATATGGGTAGTGTAGCACATGTTGAGGAAGAAAGAAAAGAACTAGCAAAAGATGTTCACAAGCTTGCTCTTTTAGGAGTTCGTCTTATGAGCATATCAGATGGTGGTGTAACAGTCCAGAATGGGCCAGAATCTTCATTGGATCTTGAGGTTAAGGAAAAGCATGACAGTGATCCTATATTGCTTCAACTAAAGGGTGCAGTTCATCAGCCCAGAGTTGAGGTTTTCTCCCAAGGGGGAGATGGTGTGCTTCGTTATCAGGGTCGATTATGTGTTCCTAAGGTGGGTGAGTTGAGATAATAGATTCTTGCAGAAGCCCATAACTACATGTATTCTATTCATCTAGGCACCAATAAGATGTATCGTGATTTGCGGGAAGTCTTTTGGTGTAATGGTATGAAAAGGGATATAGCGGACTTTGTGGCTAAGTGACCTAATTGCAAGCGAGTGAAGGTAGAACATCAGAAACCAGGAGGTGTGACTGAAGAGAATGACATTCCTATTTGGAAGTGGGAAGTAGTCAACATGGACTTCATTACAGGTTTACCTCGTACTCACAGACAACATGACTCCATTTGGGTGATAGTTAACAGAGTCACTAAGTCCGCATACTTTTTGGCTGTTAAGACGACATATTTGGCGGAGGACTACACCAAGATTTACATTAATGAGATAGTCAGGTTTCATAAGGTTCCTCTGTATATCATCTCAGATAGAGGTCCTCAGTTTACCTCTCATTTCTGGAAGTCATTTCAGAAAGGTCTTGGTACTCAAGTTAATATTAACACCACATTTCATGAACAAACGGATGGTCAGGAAGAGCGTACCATTCATACCCTAGATGACATGTTGAGATCCTGTGTGATCGACTTCAAGGGTAGTTGAGATGATCATCTTTCTCTTATAGAGTTTGCCTACAATAATAGTTACCATTCCAATATTTAGATGGCCCCGTATGAGGCATTGTATGGGCATAGATGTAGATCTCCAGTTGGTTGGTTTGAAGTAGGTGAAGCAGCCTTGATAGGACCATATTCGGTTCATGATGCCATGGAAAAAGTTCAGCTCATTAGAGATAGACTTAAAACAGCCCAGAGTCGCCAAAAATCCTATGCAGATGGAAGGAGAAGGGACTTGGAGTTCCTAATTGATGATTGGGTTTTCCCGAAGGTGTCACCTATGAAGGGAGTGATGAGATTTGGAAATAAAGGGAAGCTCAGTCCTAGATATGTAGGCCCTTACATGATCTTGAAAGAGTTGGTAAAGTGTCTTATGAGTTAGAGTTGCCAGCAGAACTAGCAACAGTGCATCCGGTCTTTCACATTTCATTGTTGAGGAAGTGTGTAGATGATCCAACTTCTATAGTACCATTGGATAGTGTGGCTGTGAAGGGTTGTCACATTTATGAGGATGTGCCAGTTGATATTCTTGATCATCAGGTTCGAAGGTTGAGAAACAAAGAAGTCGCTTCAGTTAAGATTTTTTGGAGGAGTCAGTCAGTAGAGGGAGCTACTTGGGAAGCAGAAGCAACCATGAAGGCCAAGTATCCTCATCTCTTTCCTTCTGATTCCATTCGAGCTTGAGGTAATAGTTCCTCTCCAAATTTTTAGTCATTCATGTGTAGCTTCAGTCTTAGTATCATGTTCCTTCAGGTGTACTTGCATTTTCAGCGTATTTGCATGTTCTTGGGACTTAGTTCTGTCAGATTTCAGTTTCCAGTGCTTAGTGGTAGGATTTGCAGCTCTTTCCCTCCATTTTCAGCTAGTTTAATCTTCATTCGAGGACGAATGTTCCCAAGGGGGAGATAATATAACAGCCCGTATCCTAGACAGACCAGAATGCAGATTTCAAAAGTCGCACGTGCCAACGATGGGCACCACCCATAGATCGTAGGGTGACCCACGGAATGCTAGTAGGGTCCGTGGATGGCCACCTGCAGCCCTTCCCAGAAACAGTCTAGAAAAATGTCTAAGGGTCAATCCACGACCGAACCCACAGATCCTAGGTCAGACCATGGGCCGTGATCCTTGTCCGTGGATCAGACCCCTCAATAGCCCTATCTGAAGCCAGTCGATGGTTGACAGGACTGATCGTGGGTCAGTCCATGGATCATCGGTCAGTCCGTCGGTTGGCCCCAACAACTTTTAAGTCAGCGGTCGTTTGGTCTTTTCCTTATGTGTTGGACCCCTAAGCTACATCGTTTTAGTCAGTTTTAGCCTAGTAATTTAATTAGAAGTTACCCTAGTCAACTCATTCTCCAAAAAATCATCAAGTTGCAAAAAAAGAGGGAGAACGAGTCGACCAACCCTCTCTAAGAACGCAACAAGGCTTCTTTCAGTTCCAGCCCCTAAATCGAAAGATTTCTCCGTGAAATTTGTCAACAGGTATGTGGGATTTAACTAGTGGGTTCCTTTCACCCATTAGGTCCTTATAATTCAGTAAGATTCTTGATTCTCTATATCATGTTAAACCTAGGGTTTCTAGAATTTTAGAATTTATGATGTGATTTAGTTGTTAGACTAATCCAAATCAGATTATCATGTTTTCGTAGATTGGTTTAGTTCATGGATTACACTTTCTAGGTCTGTTTATTCAGATATACATGGCTCAGTTAAGAATGTTTCATTATTAGTACATTAATGTTGCATTTTCAGTAAGCATGTCGATATTTTGAGCTATTGAGTATTATAAAACTTCAGTTATAATGTGTTATTTACAAATCAGTTGGGAGTAGGCTTAATACCGAGTGGACTAAGGGTTATTCACCCTCATAGTTCCAGAACTACGTGCCCTTGTAGGTTTATAAGTCCCCTATATGGGCATCAGTTTAGTGATCACGCAGTCATGCCTCAATATCTCTGGCAGGGTATACTGGGTCCTCTCGATGGGTCACATACATCGGACTCCACATTTACCTCACGTGGTTTTATGTCGGTTATTAGTAGCTCCCACAGTCAGATTGTATTGTACCGACCAGGTTACCAGTTACAATACAATATTCAGTTTCAGCATGTTATAAACTTGGTCCTTGCATTCAATTTAGTTCACATTCAGTATTTTCAGTATAGTTAGCATGCTCATCTTTTATTATTATTCAGTATGCTTTGTTAAGTTATGTACATTGTTCAGCTATTTCTGTCATGCATGCTCAGTACCTTTCAAGTACTGATGCATAATATACGCTGCATCTTCTAGTGATGTAGGTTCAGATCCTCAGCATTCAGATCACGCATAGATCGGTTCCCGATCTCCAGTTCAAAACAGCGTAAGTGGTGAGTCCTCATTCTTCGAGGACGATTGCCATGATTATCATTCTACTTTCAGTCTTTAGTTTCAGTTTTGCTAGATTTAGCTGGGGCATGTCCCAATATCTCTAGTTAGTAGAGGCTTTATTTCAGACATAGTTAGATTCAGTTTTAGCTTTGGAGTTTGATATTTCTGTTGTCATTAAACTCACAGCTTTTTATTCAAATAGTAATGGGAATTCCCTATCATGTTAGTTTCCGCACAGTACTTTCTTAATTCAGTAACTTTAAGTATGCTTATGATATGCAATCAAGGTTAGCTTGGGATCCCTCGTGATCCTAGGTCCCATGTCCGTGCCCTGGGGGTAGCTTCGGGGCGTGACAGTCTAGGTAGAAGTACCCATGTATTATTCTTGTTAATCATATTGAGCTCCTCCGCCATGGTAGCCCTCCATTCAGGAATTTGTAATGCATTGTCTAAACTTGTTGGCTTTAACATAGAGACATTGCATCTGCTCTATATATATATCTTCAATGGATCTGGTACCTCTTACTGCAAAATCATCAGAGTCCTCATTTTCCTCTGGAGGCACTTTTTTCTTGATTCGTGATATGTAAAGAAGAAACAACCATCTTCTTCTAGTCCCATGCAGTATCCTAATCAAATTTAACACTTCTACTTACATGAATTTGTTGTGAAATAGGATTTAAGATTTTATATCCTTTAGTAGTGCTGTTGTATCCCACAAATATTCCAACACCAACTCTTTGATCAAGTTTATCCCTTTTAACGTTAGGAATATATGAGTAAAAGATACAACCAAATACTTTAAGATGAGCAACTGATAGCTTGGTTCCAATCCATGCTTCGTATGGAGTCTTTCCTTCAACTGCTCTGGTTGGCAATTTATTTTCTAGATAGACATTGGTATTGACAGCTTCAGCCTATAGCACCTTAGGCCGACCTTTCTAAAATTGAAGACACCGAGCCATATTCATAATGGACCTATTTTTTCTTTCACTTACACCATTTTGTTGTGGTGTGTAATTGACTGTAAGTTGATGATGAATACCAGCTTTCGAAAGAAAATCCTTGAATTGATTGGAAGTGAACTCGGTCCCATTATCAGACCTTAATATTTTTATCAAAGAGCCACATTGGTTTTCAATAGTTTCTTTAAACCTTTGAAACGAAACAAATACTTCACATTTATGTTTCAGAAAGTAAACCCAACAAAACCTTGTAAGGTCATCAATGAATAAAAGAAATATTTGCTTCTATTATAAGAAGGAGTGCTCATAGGTCCACACACATTAGTGTGTATTAATTGGAGCTTTTCAGTAGCTCTCTATGCTTGATTAAAAGGAAATGGTGATTGACTTAGCTTCCCAATTTGACAAACCCCACATACATTAGAGGTTTCATTTATGGAAGGCATATCTACCACAAGATCCTTATTTTGCATCAATTTTAAAGATTTAAAATTGATGTGACCAGGCCTCTTATGCCAGACATAAGTTTCATCTTGTATGCTGACATAAGCTCCAATGTCAGTATGTTTCCAATCAAGAGGGAAGCTTTGGTTGTTCATTTTGACTGAGAGCAATTTTATACAAGTTGGATCCATGATTTCACATGTTTTATCTTTAAATAACATGGAATAATTTTATTAAGAAATTGGACAACACTAAGAATACCTTGGCTAATTTCAGGAACAAATAATACATCAGATATGATCTTCATACCTGAGAGAGTTTGAACAACAACAACTCATTTTCCCTTTGCCTCAACAAGTCTGCCATCTCCAAATCTGAATTTGGAGAAATAATATTTGTCCAGCCATTAAAAAATGTTCAGGTTAGTTGTCATCTGATGTGTGCATCCACTATCAACAAGCCACACATCATGATTTTGAGTTGCTATATTGTATTCTCCGGCAATAGAAGCAGCAAACAACTTCTCTTCAGGATCTTCAACATTTTCAGTAACTTGAGCTGGCTGGTTTTGATTTGATTTGCACCTTATCCACATGACCAAACTATTCTCACAACTTGCATTGAACTCCAAGTCTGTAGCAACAAAACTTGTTTGTATGATTGGGCTTTTTAGAATAGTGATAAGCTGGATACTTGGATCTTCTATATCTCCCTCGGTTGTTATATTGCTTCTTCTTCTCCTTATCATGTCTTCCATTTTGTTGCCTTTTTGATTCACCATCCAACTGATCTTTAGATCTTTGAATAACCACAAGAGCGATTTCACTTGTACTCTCTTCCTATCTAAAAGCTTTCCTTTTCTCCATAGCTAGAGGAGTGTTGGATAGTACATTCAATGTGACACGAGACATATCCCAAGTAGTTTCATGATTCTATCAATATAATCTTTCACCTTTTTGGTCTCTTTAATTCTTAATATCTCAAATTCTTTTCTTAGATTCAATATTTGTATTTTCCTCGTCCTATCACTCCCTTGGAATTCTTGCTTCAGCATATCCCAAGCTTCTTTGGAAGATTCACATGTCATGATCCTGTAAAAAATTGAATCTGAGACAGCTATGCGAATGAAAGACAGGGCTTTTGGACCTTTTGCGATCTCTTCGTCATGACTTCTAATATGCCGAAGAGTTGGGTTTTCTCTCAAAGGTTCTGGAGCGCTGTCTTCCTCAACATACTTTCATAATCCAAGACCCTTCAAGTATGTTTTCATCTTTACTGCCTAAACTTGGTAGTTCTCACCATTACAGATAGGGGGTGAAAGGGAAGAGCTGCTAGAGGCCATGTGAAAGGAAATTGAACAAAAAAAAGACCTGGACAAGTTAAACCTGGTAGGTGATCTTGTTGTGTTTTTCTCTCTCATAACAGTCCCTGAAAATCAATTTAGCTCTGATGCTAATTGAAGGAGATACATAGAAGACAAATATGATAATGGAGAGATAATTTGGAGAAAGGGAGCATATCATTTCATTAAGAAAAAGCTTACTACATATATACATAAAGTGGTGTCAAATCCCCTAAATCTTGGAAATTGACTCCCTGTTTTGTGCTTAAATCAAACACCACCACACATTACAATATCTTCTACATTCTAGAACTTTGTATTAAAATTAATTCAAAAGTTATAACAAAAATATCAAGACCAAAGTACTAACATAACATCACTTTGCATCATATACAAAAATATCAACCTTCATCACTCACCTAGAAGAAACAGGGAAGCATATTTTACAACAATGTCGAGGATTACCTCTCTCGGTTGTTGTTGTTGCTGGACTTCTTGGAAAAATGGACCCAACACATGATAATTGGAAGAGGGTTGAGGAAAATCTTAACTCATTCTTTGGTACTGTATCTGAACAGTGCCAATCAATTCTTTCTTGGAACTATAATTACTTGCCCCAATATTTGAAGGCTTGTTTTCTCTATGTTGGAGGTTTTCTTGAAGATATGGAGATTGATATTTCCAAGTTGATTAGGCTATGGATTGCTCAGAAAATTCGTAAAGGCAAGAAACAATAAAAGGTCAGAAGTGGTGGCAGAGGAGTATCTAGAAGAGTTGATTGATCAAAGTTTAATTTTGACCGGTAAACAAAGGGCTAATGGAAGGATGAAAACATGCATAATTCACGATTTTCTTCGCCAACTCCAAAGTGAAGCTCATATTGAATATGTTGTGCATATCATGAATGGTAATGTCACTGTGACCTCAGAAGCCATAGATGATCAACGGCGAGTGATCTTTCTATTGGAAATTCAAGAGAAGCAAGTTTATCCTACAAGGCATAGAAGTGGTAATACAACTATAACCCTCACCTTTATTTCACCACAATTAATTTATTTAAAAGGCATAGCATTGGTATCACAACTTCCATTTTTTTACAGTTCAAGTTGCTTAAGGTGTTGGATGTATTATCAATTGAATACGATTTCTCTTGTGTAGTACCTCAACTTGATTATTTGAAATATGTTGCTGCAAGATTTAAGGGAGTTCTTTCACTAGCTAAATTGAGAAATCTTGCAAGGGCTGAAGAGGCAAAGTTGAAGCACCAACTAGATATCTGGACAATGACAGAGATAAGACATCTTGATATTGAATGGCCTTGCAGCAGAACAACCTTTGTTTCTCAATAACTTGCAAATACTTTATCTCGATAACTCCCCCTTTGCTATGAAAATCATAAGAAGAACTCCCAATCTAAAAAAGCTAAAGATTTTAGATGATTCTGGGCATCCTGACTGTCTTGCAATTATTGATTCTCTAATTCTTCTGGTGGAGCTGGAGTCACTAAACATAGTAACAGAAACTACCATTGACTGGAAGATTTTCTCTAGGGATAATGTCCCTCCTAATCTCAAGCAACTGAAATTATCATATACTTGTATACCATGGGAAAATATGAAATTTCTCGCTAATTTACCGAATCTTGAGGTGCTCAAAGGGAATTATGCATTCAAGGGAACAATTTGGAAACTAGATGATGATGTTGTGTTTCACAAATTAAAATACCTACAAAAATTAGCCAGAGATTTGCAAAGGTGGGAAGCAGGTAGTGATAATTTTCCTATGCTTGAGCAACTAATACTTCATGGTTTTATGATCTGTAGGAGATTCCTAAGAGTATTGGAGAAATAATGACACTAAAATGGAATGTCATCAAGTCTAAAATGCGACTGAATCATACAATTAATATGTTGCCTATGCCTAACTATTATTTGGGTTGATGAAATATCTGCTGAGATCTCCATATGGTTTTATCCTATTAAGTATCTTTTCTATCAAAATGCTTCATTCATTTATTTATAAATTTTTCTGCTATTGAATTATATCACCATAAAAGGTAAAAAACACTAAACGGTAGATATGATAAATATCAACTGCCAAAAAGTCTTATAAACTTGGACCTATATATAATAAATATCAAAAGAACTGTTTCGTGATAGAATTGTAAGCAATATATATTAGTAAGTGATAAAGCACTCTTTGAAAAAATTGTATGTAAATGACAGGTACAAACTCACTCTCAGAGGAAACTATTATATTACAATAAGATACTTAGATTTGCTAGGTGAATAGAAAAGGCTTCCTATTGTTGAGTTAGTATGAAATGCAGTGCCCCAGCCAAACCACAGAGTCATTGTATGTCTTTCGGCACAGAACAGGCTCCTTACTAGTGAAAGAAAGCACAAAATGAATATACCAATTGATGATGACACTTGCTGCTTATGTGATAAACATTTACAGGATACAGCTAATTAACCACCTATTCTGTCATTGTTACTGGATCAAAGAAGGTATTGAAGCATAGAGAGGCATCATAGTGTACTCCGGGGAACTGGAAACACTTTAAAGGAATCTATGTATAGCTGGCTGAAGCATTATATTTGTTAACTGCCTGAATCTGAGCACATAACAGTAAAGAACTCATTTATAGGTTACATAATTAACATTATCATGTTTTATTTTCTTTAGCTGAGGCCTGATCCTTGTGACTGTTGGGTTTTGGGTCTTTTTATCCCTTCCTATGTGGATAAATAAAATTTCAAGGTTTTAGGTCTCTTTCCTTTCCTTTATGGATAAATTTAAGCCCAGTTTGGATTAGCCTACTTTGCCCATATGTAAGACTTTCTTTTAGTTCTTATTTTGAAGAATCACAAGAGTTTGATCAGCAGCCAGAGAGAAAAGTGAGAGTGCAGATTTTCACACAAGTCCTAGCATCCAATTTCAAATCGCGATTCCCACTTCGTTTCTTGTTTGACTGAGTTGATTTTTGGACAGCTTGTTTCTTTCAACTTAATAATTGATTGGGAACTAAGATAGGGTGATTTGGAGTCATGTTGCTCGAGATTTTGCTCGTGAACAGTAGTTGCATAATGGGTGATTTCACTCCTTTTATTTCTCTAGTTTTTGGTGCTATCTTGTAGTTGGTTTGCACATTGTTTTGGAACTTTGTTGGTGGTCATTTTGGAGAACAGTTTTGTAACTTTTGTTGTTTTTAGTGAAGCTTTGGCCTTATGGTTTTTATAATTCACACCGAAGAGATTTTCCACGTTAAATTTGGTGTCTTATGTGTTGATTTACTTTTCTTGCTTGGTTAATTTGTTTACTTCCCCAAGTAGTGTTTTTCTTGTATTATTTTTTCTTCTCTTGGTTCAAATAGAAATGGAAAGTTTGGACTTGGGTTCTTCCGCTATTACCCTATCGTGCACATTTATTTTGTGCTTGCCTTTCCCAAAAAAGTGGTATTGATAACGCTCAACTACACTTCATCCAACTCTAAGTGTAGGTGGTCGCGCTAACAAGTATGAACCAAACTAAGAGTTGGGGTCGATCCCACAGGGAGTGATACGGTAGACAATTCAATTATGAAGTAAAACTATGGCCTAATTGTTTGTAGAAGTAAAGGTTTCTCAACATTAAAATAAATCGCAAAGTTTCGGCGATTAATATCAAATGGGGGTGTTGGTAGCCGATTTAAGACAAAGAATACTTAACACGGGAAGTAAACAAATAGAGATTGGACCTTAGGATTGTGATTAATCGAATGCTAAATTCACGTAATGGCTAATTTCTAGTTGCTTAAAGTTGTTGAATCTCAATGGGTAGACTAGGTTTTGAGTACAATATCCATTTTTCAATCAACTACTACACTTCAAGTGAGTTATCTCGAACCTCAAAAAGCATAACACAACCAAACAACCCAATGCCTTAATTAACTCACTCTTTCAAGTTAGGTTCGTAAAGACGCAATAAAACCCACTTTCTCAAGATAGATTTTAAAGACGCAATCAATACAACTATCAATCAATCATTCTACTCTATTACCTCTTTCTCAAGCAAGCATAAAGAACTAAGCTAGAATTGAATTTGCAACTTCAATTCCTCAATTAAAACATAAACAATTAATTGAACCCACTTCAAAACAACATTAAAATCAACAACTAACAACACCCATTAGGTAATTAATGCATTCGACTACATGATCACACCCCTAAGATAATGAGTTTTAGCTAAGCATAGTGAAAAGCAAGAAATCATTACCAAAAAAGTTTTCCATCTGATTTGCTAATGATCTGCAATCCTCAAATGTTGAAATACAAGCTAAACTTACAATCTCCGAATCTAAATCCCAAAAACTACTAAAAATGTAAAGACCAAGTTATAGAATGTGTAAACTCTCAAAAACCCAGAAGTAAACAGTGTGGGAAATCTCTCTCCTCTTTCAAAAATTGTATTTATACATTCTCACGAGTAAATTTCTGTCGAGAAACCCTCCCACCCTTCCCATAAAAATGGCCCCAAACATCACTGTAACCAATTCCGATGCCAATACAACAATTGTTCAGTTTAATCCTGTCACCCAGTTACCAATCAAATTAACTGGCAGCCACAATTTTTCCCTTTGGAAAGCACAAGTGTCCATCTCGACGGTTCTCGCCCAGCCCCTGCTCGTACAGTGGCTCAAAATAATCAGGACATCGAAAATCCTGCATTTGTTTCATGGTATCGCCAAGATCAACTCATTCAAAATGCCATCTTGGCCTCAGTTGATACAAATCTTGCTGCTACGGTTGTCGCTGCATCCACTTCCCAAGCTGCTTGGGATGCTTTGCACACTGCGTATGCCAACAAATCACAAACAAGGATCTTTAGTTTGCGCGATCGTCTGGCTCGCCTCGCAAAAGAAACCCTTCATGTCGCTGATTATCTGCACCAGGTAAGATCTCTCTGTGATAAACTTGCCACTGCTGGAGCTCCTGTGTCCAATGACGAACTGATTATCAAAATCCTCACTGGACTTGGACCTGAATTCCATGAAATATCAGCTGCCATCCGTGCAAGAGATTCTGCTATCTGTTATCCTGAACTTTATGAGAAGTTACTTGACCATGAACTTTTCATCAAGCATGAAGAAGCAAAGAAACCACTCTCAACACCCATCACTGTTGTTATTGCACAGCAAACAAACATGCATCCTCGCCAAGGAAACACCTCTAATAGGCGTTCAAATGCAAATTCCCCCAACACCAACCAGTCAAGGCGTGCCCAACCATCGCGTGCTGGCAACAATAACCAACAACAGCGTTATGACCACACTCTAAATTGCCAGTTATGTGACCGTCCTGGTCATTCTGCTAAGGTTTGCAGATCACAATCACACGATCACATACATGTCTGGGCAAACTATGCTGCTCGATCTCCAACTCAACAGGCTCCTTGGATTGTTGATACAGGCGCCACTCATCATATGGCCTCTAATGCGCAAAACTTCACTAATGTGCACACCTACCATGGTCCAGAGGAGATAGCAATGGGGGACGGTAACACCATTCCAATATCTCATACCAGTAACACTAACTTAAGTGCATCTAATTAGCAATTAAAGCTTCTCAATACTTTATGTTCTCATTCCATAAAAAATAATCTTCTTTCTGTTTCCAAATTTTGCCGCGATAATCATACGTCCATTGAATTATTTCCTTTTTCTTATTGTGTGAAGGATCTGAGTACAGGGGTGCCTCTGTTTCATGGGCAGAATCGAGATGGTCTATATGAGTGGCCGTCGGGCAGTGCACATCATACCCCTCAATGCAATGTTGTCGTTCCTCTACACCTGTGGCATCGACGTTTAGGCCATCCTAATCATCATACTTTAAACATGATTTTACATCAGTTTTCTCTTCCAGTTTGACATTCTAGAACTGCTTCCATTTGTAGTTCGTGTTATTCTAATAAAATGCACAGGTTACCTTTTTCTGAAAATACAGTACAAAGTCAACGGCCATTGCAAATAATTTATACTGATTTATGGGGGCCATCTCCTTTTTTGTCAATTGATAACAAGAGATATTATGCCTTATTTGTTGACCAGTACTCGAAATACATGTGGCTGTTCACTATAAAATCAAAAAAGGAAGTCCTTGATGTCTTTCAAGCTTTACATCCCTTACTTGAGCGTCGGTTTCAAACCAAAATTATGTCTCTCTATACTGATGATGGTGGTGAGTTCCAAGGTTTATCCTTATATCTCAAAACTCAAGGTATTGAACACTTAGTGACACCACCATACACGCCTCAAAGAGTGGCATCGGTTGAACGTAGACACAGGCATGTAGTTGAGACTGCCAAAACCTTACTGCATCAAGCATCCTTGCCCTCATCTTTTGGAGTTTTGCCTGTCACCAAGCAGTCTACCTTATAAACCGTCTAACCACTCCAAATTTACAAAATAAATGCCCTTATGAAATTTTATTTCACGAGGCTCCAAAGTATGAATCACTTAGAGTTTTTGGTTGTTTATGTTGCCCGTGGCTTAAACCATATGCCAAAAATAAGTTAGAGCCAAAATCGACTCCTTGTGTATATTTAGGATTTTCTAATAAATATTATTGCAACCAATGTTTTGATCCCGTCAAAAATAAATTGTACTTATCTAGGGATGTTCAATTTTTGAAAGACACCTATCCTTTTCATAATATTTTTTCGAATCTAAAAAACCAACAGAGCACTGATATCGCTTGGGAGATGTGTTCTGATGTTCTACTTGTGACTAATAAACCATCAAGTTTCGATTCTTGTCATACCCTCCCAGATGCTCTGCCCGTGTACTCTCCACTGCCCAACTCAATGCCTGCCAGATCAGAAGGTGTCTCCATTGCATCAGGTAATTCTCAAACTTTATCCTCTCCTTCATTGCCACACACCATTACACCACCACCGGATAATACTCAGCCCCCGCCGTCATCCAGACCATTAATCACGTAGCAACGCAAAAATCACCAACAACTAAGTACCTCAGTGTTACCACTCCCTTCCCCTATACCTCCCACCAACCTGCCTTCTCAGTCATCTGCCAATAACTCTTCCCAACCTACACTTGCTTTGACTCCATCTAATCCTTCACCCGTGGTTACAACTTCAAGTCATCCCATGGTCACACGCTCCAAAACAAATAGCCTCAAACCCAAGCAGTTTAGTGTCAGTGTTCAACTCTCCTCGTCCTTTGTTCCTCATACATACAAACAAGCATGTCCTCACCCTCACTGGAGAGAAGCGATGCATGCTGAATTTGATGCACTTGTTAGGAATCAGACATGGGATTTGGTTCCAGTTACTCCTTCGATGAATGTGGTTGAGTACAAGTGGTTGTTTCGTATAAAACATAAATATGATGGTTCCATTGACATGTATAAAACTCGTATTGTTGCAAAGGGATTTACCCAGCGTCCAGGCTTAGACTTCTATTCCACATTCAGCCCGGTAGTCAAACCAGTTACTATTCGGTTGGTGCTTACCATTGCGAAGCAATACAACTGGCCAATCCATCAGATTGATGTCAATAATGCATTCTTACAAGGAAGCCTTGAGGAAGAAGTTTATATGAGGCAGCCACTGGGCTTTGAAGATCAAAGTCTCTCCACACATGTCTGTAAGTTGAATAAAGAAATCTATGGCTTGAAACAAGCCCCCCGAGCTTGGTACAATGAGCTCAAAAGTTATTTTGCTAACTGTTGGGTTTGTCAAGTCCCAATCTGATTATTCTTTATTTATTTTGCATAATTTTGGATTCACTGTTTATGTTCTTATCTATGTGGATGATATAATCATCACTGGAAATAAGATTCGTGGGGTTCGTCATATAATCGATGGTCTTTCAACTCGTTTCTCCTTGAAAGACCTTGGACAACTTCATTATTTTTTGGGTGTTGAGGTTATCTCTTCTACTGCTGGTCTTTTTTTGTCCCAGCACAAGTATATTATGGATATTTTAGAGGATGTGGCCAAGCTAGATAGTAAAGGAGCTCCTACACCTATGACCTCGACTACCATTTTGACAGCTTCAGTAAATGATCCTCCAGCTGATGGTACTCTTTATAGGCGGGTAATTGGAAAGTTGCACTACTTATCCTTTACACGTCCTGATATTGCCTTCACAGTTAGCAAACTCTCTCAATTTATGCACAATCCACGCCACTCTCACTGGAAAGCAGTCAAGCGATTACTCAATTATCTTTGTCACACCTGCCAATATGGCATATAGATTGCCAAAGCTCCATATTCTCGTTTGGTTGTTTATTCAGATTCAGATTGGGTCGGTGATCCAAATGATCGCACTTCTACCTCTGGCTATATCACTTTCCTGGGCAACACACTAATTTCCTGGGCCTCCAAGAAACAACGCTCCGTATCTCGGTCCTCTACAGAAGTCGAGTATAGAGCTGTGGTTGTTGCTGTTGCAGAAACCAGCTGGATCACAAATCTTCTTCATGAAGTTCGGCTTTCACTTAAGGGAGTTCCATAAGTTTTCTGTGACAACATCAACACCACTTACATTTGTTCCAATCCGGTCTTTCATAGTAGGATGAAGCATGTCGCCATTGATTTTCACTTTGTTCGTGAACAAGTTCAGAACAAGGATATTGAAGTTCACCACCTTCACTCAGATGATCAAGTGGCTGACATACTCACAAAACCTCTTCCTAAAGCTTCTTTTGTCCAGCAATTTTCCAAGTTGGGTGTTGTTGACACCACCAACTTGCGGGGGCGTAATAACGGATCAGATTTAGTAGTCTCTTCTCTTTAGGACTCTGTTGTAACTTCCTCCTTGTATATAGGTTATAGATAAGTCTTACCTTTTTTTCTTAGTTTATCTCTTTGTTGTAGAAGATGTACAAAATCTATATATACTTAGTTACAATCAATAAAATACATCGTTCCTTTCATACTTTTAATAAGTTGGCATTTTTCCAATTTGTTGAACCTTTAAGCATGAATTACTGACAGACTTGTTTCCATGATTTCTAATGACGTTTATGTCAAAAGGATTCATTGCACAGGCATTTGAAGAATTTCGTGATGAATAGGGATTTAAGATCAAAAGAAGCTAGAAAATGGAGATAAAAAGGGCAAAGCTAAAGAAGTCGTGATGAACAAGAATTTAAGATCACCCCGTCTCTTTTGCCTATTGTTGCTTGTTTAATCATGTTTTGTTCAATCTTCCCATAATAGTTGTAATCGAAATAGGAGTTGATGTCTTATTCCAATAGGTAACCAAGATTTAAATATTTAAATACAATACATTAGGTGCTAATTTAGGAAATAAAATGAAAAGGGATTCCTACCAATCTGCTAGCTAATTATGCGAGATTCCTACATATCTACTAGCTAAAATTATTCCTATGCACGCTACTAATATGATGTCTATATATATTTTGTAACACTCTCACTCATGTTGGTGCATGTATATTAATCATGCTCAACTTGTTGCAAAGGTAATCGACTCGAGTTCAATTAACCACTTTTGTAAGAAAATCAGCTAGTTGCTGATGCTTATCGTGACCAACGACACTAACTACGGTTCGAGTGTCTACGATCGTCAATAATATAGTAACCCAACCAAGGGTTGGGGTCGTATCCCAAGGGAGCGGTTTTAAGAATTAATAGAAAAATAAAATCTAGTTCTAACTAGTCGTAGCTAAAGAAATTAATGATTAAAAACATTGTAAATCGAAGGGGGGACACAAAAGTGTCAAATATCAATATGGGGGTTTTGTCACAAGTAAGTAAAAACAAAAATATTAACAAGAAAATCAAGTATGGGGAAGAGTTCTTGGGGTGTGACCGCAATACAAGTTGAGATAAATGGTTGGGTATATGCATTCGATAGGAAATTTGCAAGAGAATAGTGACTAGGCTAACCTTTAGATGGAAATAAGTTCCCTCTCGGGAAATTTACCCCGTTTCAAATGTGTTCCTCTCGGACACCCATTTCCCGCATGAAGACTAGCCTACGCCTTACCCCACTCACTCTCTCGAGCTGAGTGTTAGGATATGGGACTAGGGCTCACCCTCTCGGGCTGAACCTCATGTCGACTCACTCCTTAGGCCATCAGTCTACTGGTTTTGGTTTCACGACCTCCCTCTCGGTCAAGCCGAGAACACATGGGTGGCTTTGTATTTGCAACTACAAACCCATTAAATCAAACCACAACCACTATGTGAAATCACCATTAAAATACATATAACCTATCAACAAGAAAGATCCAACCATAATATCAACACATATTTGCTAAATCACACCCCAAGAATAGGGGTTTTTAGCCACACATCAAGAAATAACAAAATACGCCTAAAATAATAGTGAAATCAAATGGGTATAAGAAATTAAACCTTGATTTAAGCAAAGGAAGAAGAATAGAGAAGACCCACTTCCAACTTGGGGAAGATGAACTCTTTTCTTCAAGTTTCTAAAACCTTCTCCAAACTTCAGTGTAAAAAGTACTAAAAATTATATTGTCTAAAATTTGATACTAAAAATGTAATGGTAAAAACTTTTTTCTAAGCTATAACTCTCAACGAGTATTTATAGTTTTCAAATATATGTGTTGCGGCGGATCGTTCGGCGACATTAGTCGGAATCGCCGATCAACTCGGTGATTTGCCTTTTGATATAGTTCATCGCCGTCTTGCATCATCCTTCGACATCGTCGTGCTCTGTGTCATTGGGTGACATAGTACTGCTTCGCGGACCTTCTCGGCAATGCGCCGACTGCTTCATTTTTCCCCCGTCTTGATCTTTTCCTTCAGGGCTCAGCACACTGGAACAAAAGGCGTAGTGAGACCCTTTAGCGATTCGCCAAGTGAACTCGGCGATCCTCAAGCCTTCATTTTCTTGTTCTTTTCATCCTTTTTCGTTCCTTTTTGCGAAGTAGCGTCCATGCTTTCCTTCAAACCTCAAATACCTGAAACTTAAGCATTTTCATCAGATATTGAGATAAAATAAGCATTTGAGGACACTATTTATATTAAAATAAATCTGTAAATGAGTCCAATTTGTGGACTCATCAACACCCCCAACTTAAACTTTTGCTTGTCTGGAAGCAAACTCATGTTCAGTTGTTCAGAAAGGAGGTGTCTCAAACAGTGCTACACAAGACTCAATCATGAATGCACACAACAAAACTTCAAACTACTTATGCATAGCTTCAATTGTGTACTCAAAGATTCAAGTTGTGATACACTATCAACAAAGATTCTCATGCTCGCAGTACTTGCTACTAATGCAAGTTCAAGCTCAACAAAAGTATCTAAATGCCCTCACACAAAGAATGATTCCATATTCACAAACAAGAGTTAATCAATTTAAGATCAAGAATAAGATGTAACGCTCACACTCAAAAAGAGGAACACAATGCATGTTTTCACCCATAGGTTTACCCTTATTTTCCAATCGACTTTCGGTTCGGCTTTCTCAAGATCAAAAAGGTCTTTTCAAGGCTTGTAATGTGACTGAGTGCAAAGGTATGGTCATTTAGGCTCAGTAACTTCATCATCCTCGTGAGATGTGGTGTTCTCAAAACGTCCTTGTCCTTCCCTTATCACTTTTTCTTCGAGTGCTTCTAAGTAATCCTTTCATTCACTTTCCATGTATTGCTTGGAAACCCAATTCCTTTTGCAATTTTATTACAAAATTATTATATATATATATATATTATTATTATTATTATTATTTTATTGAAGGGTTTACTTTTTGTTTTGCAATACCATGGGTTAGAGAGACTTTTTCTTGCACTTCTTGAGTTCTCCTTTTCCTTTTCACCACACCCCCAACTTAGGCTTTTGGACTAAGTTGGCTATTCACTAAATCACAACTCAAGAGGATTATAGGTAGTGGGGTTAAGTAAGGTCTAGGGTTCATCAAGGTTCTTCCAAAGAAAGGTAAGGCTCAAAGGGTGCTCAAAAGAGTTTCCCACGCTCACGGGTAGGCCACAAAAGAGGTATAGTCAAATTTGGCTCACAGTCTTTAAAGTTGCCTACGATCATATCAAGAGGACACATTTCTAAGTCAATCAGACTAACAGGGCGAATTCTGGGTTTATTCATGCATGGTTCAAAGTAAGCTAATCACACAAGGCATCGACACTTAAGTCAAACAAGACTACACACTTTCGCTAGTGTACAACGGTTATTACATGAGAATCAATTCGATAAATGGCTAATCACAACAAGATGCAAAGAGTTCACATATTATCTATGCAACTTCGTTTGGTCTCGTCGTATCCGCACATTCATGTTCGTTCAATTTAGAGCACTATTTAAGTCATCAGTATTGATTAGAACCGAGACTTAAATTTTGCAAAAGAACAGCCACTTCCATAACAAGCGGTGGTAAATTTTTTCGAAAAATAAACTTTTTTTGGAAGGGTTAAAATCATTTTTGCAATTTAAAACAAAAGAGAGCCATGAGCTCAAACATCCATAGAAAGTAGTGTAAAAATAATTTTAAACAGAACAACCCAAATATATACAAACACAAATCACAAATAGCACACAAAAGGTGAGCCTCACCCCACCACAAATAAAAGCAATTTGTCCTCAAATGCATTTAACGTATAATATGAAAGGCAAAATAAAGAAAGACAGAGAGAGAGGTAAAGAAGGCTCCTGTCTACGCAGTCTCACCATCTATCAGGGATTCAGTGCCCGGGGTCATGCTCGAGGTGTAGGCATCAAGATCCGGAGCTATCTCTGAAGCATCAACATTGCTAGGTCCACTGGGAGTGACCACCTGTGAATTCGTCCAATAGGCATGCACAACGACATAGAACTCTAGGGCCCATGAAGGTATGTTATGGGTTCGGGGAATTTTTGAAATAGGATTCCGATTTGAAGACGCGTAGACTTCCCTGGCTCCCTTGCTCTTTCCTTTTTCTTCCTTCCCACCAGACGTGGGTGGTGTAGTAGCCTTGCCTTTAGATGTAGCGGCCTCCTCATTTACCCCCTTCCCCTTAGCCTTCTCTTGCGCTAGTACAATTCTCTCAGCAGCGTTTAGTTTTTCCATATCTGCAAACCCTTAAGAAAATGTTAGAAAACATTCATTCATATTCAGCATAAAATGGTTGCATACAGACTTGCTGCTTAAGTAGGCTAAGGTGGGGGACTCCTTTTTGCGAATCGCTGAAATCTTTCTGCCAGCCAGACTTAGCCCGCCGAAGACTACAATGCACGAAGTGTCAGGAAGTGTAGGCAAAGGGCGACTCACCAAGAGTACTTTTGGTGACCTAAAGCTTCTAGCCGAAAGTGGCCGAATTCACCTATCAAAGAAAGCACGAAATTAAAGGTGAGATCAGGACATTAGGCGAAATGCTGAGTGGTTTGGCGAGCTCGACCTAGCTCGCAAAATGACCCAACGTGCCCATTCTCAACCCATACTCTCAAATTCAATCCCGCAAAATATACTTCTGCTTAAAACAAAAACATATGGGATTTCAGCAATTTAAACAAGTTGAGCAATAATTTCAAATTTACAAAGGTGTAAATAAGACCATTTGGAGAGACCCAACACATTTCAACAAGATAAGGATGCGGAAAATGAGTATATATCCTATAGAATTATTTTTGGGTTTAGGATTACCAACCTTTAATGTTGACTATGATAAAATTGAACTGCTAGGAAGCAATGTACTCCCAAATCTGCGCACAAATCAATGAAACAAAATACTCTAAGAGTGCAGGAAATATAAAAACTAGAGTGCTGGTGTGAGTTCGGGCAGATGAAAATTGGGGAAAAGTGAGTGAAGTTGAAACTTTTAAACCTTTGGCTTGCAAAGACCGTCCAGTTTTTTTCTCACTTGGTGATGTTAGTCAAGCTCGCTGATTCACTCGGCGGAGCGCCGATTGTTTAGTTTCTTCGCTGATATTTACAGAACCTCTAATTTACGGGGGTCTAATCGACGGTTTCCCTTGTGATCGCCGACTTTGTTGGCGATTCGCTAAGAATGTCCGAAGCTCGCTGAGTTTTAAAGACTCCAAAGTTGACAATATCTTGAGTCAAACGGTGGGTAAGATCGGATTCGCTGACCCTTTCAGCGACTCACCGACAGATTCTATTGCTTGCCAATCTACACTTTTCATTCACTCTCCACACTTCCATCTGCACAATCAACACACCATTATTTTATCAAAGTAAAAGAAAATAATAAATAGTTTTGGGTTGCCTCCCAAACAGCGCCTTAGGTAACGTCTTGGCACGACGCAACAGTGTCTTCAGGCGTCTTCTAAATACACCACTTCAACCAAAGAAATTTCTTGACAATCCCCAAAATATAATTTCACACGTTTACCGTTCACTTTAAATTGAGGTCCTTCCTGATATTCAATTTCTATGGCACCATTGGTGAACACTCGTGTTACTCTAAAAGGTCCAGACCATTTGGATTTGAGCTTTCTGGGAAATAGTCTAAGGCGAGAGTTGTATAACAAAACCCAATCTCCTACCTTGAAGTCCCGCTTGAGTATTCGAGCATCATGCCATTTTTTCATTTTCTCTTTGTAGATGCATGAACTTTTATACGATCTGAGTCTAAATTCATCCAGTTCATTCAACTTCTCTACCCTCTCCTTTGAAGTTTTTGACCAGTCCAAATTTAAGGCCTTCAATGCCCATAATGCTTTGTGTTGTAGTTCGACGGGTAAATGATAAGCTTTACCATAAACCAATTGATAAGGAGACATACCGATAGGTGTCTTATAAGCAGTCTGGTATGCCCATAGTGCATCATCAAGCTTCCTAGACCAGTCAGTTTTGTTGGCATTCACTGTCTTTTCCAGGATGCTTTTGATTTCCCAATTTGACACTTCGACTTGGCCACTTATTTTTGGATGATATGGGGTTGCTACCTTGTGTTTCACCCCATATTTACTCAGTGCCGTTGAAAACCACCTATTGCAAAAGTGAGACCCCCCATCGCTAATGATTGCCCTAGGAGTGCCAAACCTTGTGAAAATGCAGCGTTTCAAAAAGTGGACAACACTTTTTCCTTCGTTGTTTGGAAGTGCGACGGCCTCTACCCATTTGGAGACATAATCTACAGCCACCAAACTATATTTATTTCCAAATGAGCTCACAAATGTTCCCATGAAATCGATCCCCCATACATCAAATAGCTCGACTTCCAAAATAGGAGTGAGAGGCAACTCGTGTATTCTAGACACTCCATTTTGCTGCTGATATTGTGAGCATTTCTTTGCAAATTCATATGCATCTTAGTATAGGGACGGCCAGTAATAACCACTTTAGAGGACTTTAGCGGCAGTGTGAATACCACTATGGTGACCTCCTACTGGGGATGCATGACAAGCATGGAGAATTTCTACCGGTTCCTCTTGCGGAACACATCTCCTAATAACATGATCGGCACATTCTCGAAACAAGTAGAGTTCATCCCAAAAGTATTTTTTAACATCGAACATGAATCTCTTTTGTTGGTAAAAGGTTAACTCATCGGGTATCAATCCACTCACAATGTAGTTTGCAAAGTCTGCATACCATGGTGCGGATTTGAGAGATATAGAAAACACATGTTCATCGGGGAAGGAATCGTCTATGTCGACCTCACGCTCGGCATCTTCTCTTCCTTTCAACCTTGATAAGTGGTCGGCCACTTGATTTTCGCAGCCCTTCCGATCTCTCCCCTCAAAATCAAACTTATGTAGTAATAGCACCCACCTTATCAATTTTGGTTTTGCATCCTTCTTTGCCATCAAGTATCGGAGTGCAGCATGATCAGTGTGTACTATTACTTTGGTTCCTAGCAAGTATGCCCGGAACTTTTCAAATGCATAGACCACTACGAGCAACTCTTGCTCCGTGACTGTATAATTTCGTTGGGCACTATTCAGAGTTTTGCTTGCGTGATAAATTGGGTGAAATAGTTTGTTGCACTTTTGCCCCAATACTACTCCCAATGACATCCCACTAGCATCACACATTACTTCGAAAGATTCGGACCAATTAGGACTGACGATAATAGGGGTAGATACTAATTTTTATTTCATACACTTAAATGCAACCATACAAGGATTATCAAAATAGAACTTGAATTCCTTCTCTAGGAGTTTGCATAATGGTTGTGCAATCTTTGAGAAGTCTTTAATGAACCTTCAGTACAAACCTGCATGACCCAAGAAGCTGCGAATACCTTTCACTGAAATTGGTGGGCGTAATTTCTCAATGACCTCAATTTTTGCCTTGTCAAGTTCCAGACCCTTTTGCGACACCTTGTGCCCAAGAACAATTTCTTCCTTCACCATAAAATGACATTTTTTCCAATTGAGAACCAGATTTGTATCCACGCATCTTTGGAGCACATGGCCTAAGTGTGTCAAACATTCCTCAAATGTATCTCCATCGACTGAGAAGTCGTCCATGAATACTTCTATAGAGTCTTCGACCATGTCCGCAAAAATAGACAACATACAACATTGGAATGTTGCTGGGGCATTACATAACCAGAATGGCATCCTTTTGAATGCAAATGTTCCATAAGGGCAGGTAAAAGTGGTTTTCACTTGGTGTTCCAGCGCGATAGAGATCTGATTGTAACTGGAATATCCATCTAAAAAGCAATACCACCCCTTTCTGATAACTGGTCTAGCATTTGATCCATAAAGGGCATTAGAAAATGGTCTTTCTCGGTCCATGAGTTAAGCTTTCGATAATCCATGCATACTAGCCACCCAGTTATCGATCTTGTCGGCACGAGTTCTCCTTTTGCATTTGGGACTACGGTTATACCCCTTTTTTTTGTACACATTGCACTGGACTTACCCACTTACTATCTGCGATAGGGTAGATCGCTCCTGCATCTAGCTACTTGATGATTTCTTTCTTCACCACCTCTTGCATTAGAGGGTTCAATCTCCGTTGATGCTCCACACTAGGTTTATAGTCACTGTCAAGCCGAATCCTGTTAGTACAGATCCCAGGAGGAATTCCTATTATATCAGCTATTGTCCATCCAATATCTTTTATATGTGTATGATGTACTTCAATGAACAATTTCACCTATCCTTCAAGAAAATCTTCTGCAATAATCATTGGTAATGTGTTATTGGCTCCTAAGAAAGCATACCTTAGATGAGAGGGTAGGACTTTTAATTCCAGATTCGGGGGTTCATCTGTTGATGGCTTTGCAGGAGGACTTTCTCTATTTTTCAGGTCGATGTCCAACTTGATTGGATTCCTTGAGTATACTCCTAACCCTGATAAGGCAGCTACCATTTCCCCATAGCCTTGAATTTTGGATTCATCATAATTAGCGAGTACAGACTCAAGGGGTTCATTATTTTGCATCAAATGGCTTACACTTGCCATTGCCTCATCTATAACATCCTGAGTAGACACCACATGGATATTACTTGGTTGCTTCATGGATTTACAGATATTGAAGGTTACCTCATCATTATTCACACGGAACTTCAACTTTCCACTTTCGACATCCACCAATGCTCTCCCAGTAGCCAAGAAGGGCCTTCCCAAAATAATAGGGATTTCAGCATCGCTCTCACAGTCTAGAATCATGAAATCAGCCGGGAAGATGAATCGATCTACTTTTACCAATATGTCATGGAGTATCCCCACTGGGTGCTTGATTGATCGATCAGCCATAAGGAGTCTCATTCTGGTTGCCTTTGGTTCAAAGTTAATGCTTGCTCCCAAGTCGCACAAAGCTTTAGCAAATTGGAGGATGCCAATTGTGCATGGAATTGTGAATGCCCCAGGATCTTCTCTCTTAGTGATTGACTCATTTGTAATAATTGCGCTGCAACTATAGGGCACCTCAATCGTTTCATACTCTAAGCTCATTTTCTTTGTAACCAACTCTTTCATGAATTTGGCATACCCCGACATTTCCAACAATTCTTCTACCAGAGGGAGGTTAATTGACAAGTTCTTGAATACTGACAAAAAAAAATTGAACTTCTCATCTTCATTCTTCTTTTTCAAACGTTGAGGAAATGGTGGAGGTATTTTGGGTAAAAGGTGCGTGATTTTCTGAGTTTGAATATGTTGCTCTGCATCATCTTGTGGTTCTTTGGCAAGGTTTTGTGGAATAGGTGATTCTCGTTCCTCTATACCCTGGCTTGCTTCCTGCATGCGAGGGTCCTCATCTGCCATCACATTCCCTTTTTCCATCTTTCCACTGCGGGTTACCACAGCTAGCCCTCTTTCATTATCTTCCATTAGTGTCCTGGAGGATAATTTAGTTGTTAATAGACTCAATTAACCTTCTAGTGTTTTGATGGCATCAGCGTGAGAATTCACTTTACTGTTTAGTGATGAAAAGTCATCTCTCATTCCTTTCAGCAAATCATCATAACCCTCAACTTTATCAAGTATCCATGTCACCTATCAGCATCGTTGCCCTGCCCTCTTTGCTTGACAGACGACCCAAGCCAACAATAAATAAGCTCATTCTGCTCCTCATGTCCTTAACCATTTCAGGAGCATAGAGGGATAGCTGGGTGAACTTCAACCCATATTCATGCACACTCAAGGAATCATGTTTCAATGTAAGAAACTCTCGTACCTTAGCTTCCTTCAGTTCTAGGGGAAAGAAACGCCTCAAGAAGGCTTCTTCGAAACAAGCCCAACTAGCAGGTGGTGCTTCCTCAGGTCTACCCCCTTCCACTGATCGAACCATGTTCTAGCAACATCCTTCAGTTGATATGCAGCTAGTTCAACCCTTCTTACGTCAGCAACATGCATCACGTCAAAAACCTTCTTCAGTTCCTCAACAAAATTTTATGGATCTTCAGTAGTGACCGAACCAGTGAAACTTGGAGGATTCATTCTCAAGAATTTGCGAATCCTCGAAGTGTCAGCCTCATTTTTCCTTGGTCCTCTAGGCTGCCCAACCTGGTTAGTCACAGTGTGGCTCAACATCCGGATAGCCTCACGGAATTCGGCATTAGTGACTCCGCCTTGAGGTTGCACATTTTGTGCATTAGGTACCCCTTGCTCTTGTGGTTCAATGTTTCTCCTAGCTGGACGACCTCATGCTGCTCTTCGTGGAGGCATGGTTATCTGAAACACGCACAAGAACGAATTAAGGAGACACTTCTAGAGTTAAACTCTAACGCACGAGATGGATGTGAAGGAAGTGAAGAATTTCCTAAATGTTGCAGCCTCCTAATTATAGATGTGGCGCGCTTCACACCGATAACTAGGACTCTACAGACATGGCCTCATAGACTCCCTAGGACTCTTGAACTATGTGCTCTGATACCAAGTTTGTCACGCCCCGAGCCTACACCCTGGACGTGGCCGGCACTCGGAGACCATCGCTGGCCCCAAGCGGACCCTTGTCCTGGCTTACTTAACTCAGCGGAAGACTTAACTCATAAGAATAAACTCAATGCAATAGTTTAAATGATAACATCTTAGCCAAAATGACAACTTATGTCTCAAAACAAAGTATCTGCAAATACATAGGTGAGAGACTCAATACCAACTGTCTGGTTGTCTATGAAGCCTCTATAATACTGACACGGATATTGGGACAGACCCCACAACATCCTAATAAAAAAAAACTAGGAAAGCGAAATAAAAGAGTCCTCCAGAATGCAAGGAGGCTCACCACTGACTCTGGGGTGCTTAACTGGATCAACGGCGCGCTGGATGCTGATCCTGGTTACCTGCGTCTGCATCATAATAAGATGCAGGCCAACTGGCATCAGTACATTGAATG
>JAJOOO010001669.1:0-23856 GCA_029582685.1 Solanum piurae
GAGATACCTAACTTATCACTTTGCATGTAATACACTAGGAAAGATTTGCGATTACTAGAATTACTGCGTTATGAGCTTGTGGTGAACACGTAGACCCTAGTTAACTTTCTCATCTTGATAACAACCAAACTTGACTTTTGTTTATTGCTTACTTACTGAATGCTTACAATTTGTTTCACAAACCCCCCCTTTTTATTTCTTGTTGCTGGAAGTACTTTGGCTAATTGAATATAAGTGTTGGTTAAAGTAAAGTCTAAACCATTTTCCTCGTGGGATCGACCCCAACCTACAAGTTGGGTTCGTTACTTGATAACGATCGCTTATACCCCAACCTACAAGTTGGGTTCTTTACTTGATAACGATCGCTTATGCTTCTTTAGGGAGGTGTAATTTGAGCGTATCAGTTGACATCATGTTTTAAACAGTTTTCTTTTTCTTTATATTGCACTTGTTTTAAACTGCTTTATAATGAAATGAGTTAAGTTAAGTATTCATGAGTTGAGAAGAGCCAAGGTAAGTGTTTCTTTCAGAATCTTTTCAAAACCTATGTTATGTTTAGCATTCCAACTCGCATACTCGTACATTCAATGTACTGATGCCAGTTGTCCTGCATCGTATTATGATGCAGATGCAGGTAACTAGGATCGGCATTCCGGTGCATCATTGATCCAGTGAGCAGTTCAGAGTCTGTTGGTGAGCCTCCTTGCATTTCGGAGGATCCATTTCATTGTTTTCTAGTTTAGTTCATTAGGATGTTGTGGAGTGTGTCCCAACATCCATCTCAGTTGTTATTAGAGGCTTCATAGACAGTCATATGTTAGTTCTTTAGTTTTTTCATTGTCATTATTCCATGTTGAGACTTAAGTTTGCCTTAATGGCCAGTTGAATATTCCTTTATAACATTCCAGTTTATTATATGAACTTATCTTTGTTGAGTTTAAGTCTTCTGCTGAGTTAAGTATGCCATGCCAAGGGTTCGCTTGGGGCCAGCAATGGTCTTCGAATGGCAGTCCCGCTCAGGGTGTAGGCTCGGGGCGTGACAAACTTGGTATCACAGCACAGAGTTCAAGAGTCCTAAGGAGTCTATGAAGCCGTGTTTGTAGAGTTCTATTTATCGGTGTGAAGCGCGCTACATCTATAGTTAGGAGGCTGCAACATTTAGGAAATGCCTCACTTCTTTCATACTCATTTCGTGCGTTAGAGTTTGATCTCTAAAAAGTTTCCTTCTAATTCGTGCTTGCGCGTATTTTCAGAGAATCATGTATCCACGAAGAGTAGTCACAGGTCGTCCAGCTAGGAGAGATGTTGAAGAGCAAGAGTTACCTAATGCACCTGAAGTGAAACCTCAAGAGGAAGTTAACTATGCTGAATTCCGTAAAGCTATCTGAATGTTAAGTCAAGTTGCGATCCATCAAGTTGGACAGATAGGTAATCGACAGGAGGTGGCTGATACTTCAAGGATCCGTGAGTTTTTAGGGATGAATCCACCAAGCTTCGCAAGTTCAAGTGTCATAGAGGATCCAGAGAACTTTGTTGAAGTACTTCAGAAAATTTTCGAGATATTGCATGTTGTTAATGCTGAGAGGGTGGAACTAGTTGTATACTAACTAAAGGGTATCACTAGAGTTTGGTTCGACCAATGGAAAAAGAATAGGGTTGAGGATGCGCCAATAGTGAGTTGGGATATGTTTGAGAGTGCTCTCATGGGACGTTTTATTTCCCGCGAGTTGAGAGAGGCAAAGATAAGAGAGTTTCTAACCCTTAATCCGGAGTTTATGAGTGTTCATGAGTACAGTCTGAAGTTCACACAACTTTCCCTCTATGCTCTGGAGATGGTTACTGACATGAGGAGCAATATGAGTTTATTTGTTGCTGGGTTGTCTCGTCAGTCAAGCAAGAAAGGCAAGGCAGCTATGGTGATAGGGGATATGGACCTAGCAAGGCTTATGATCCATGTGCAACAAGTTGAGAAAGATAAGCTGAAAGATAGAGAAGAGTTTAAGAATAAGAGGGCTAAGACATCAGGCAACGAGTTCAGGCAGCAAAGGAGTAGTACCAACCGGTGTTCCTTCCAACAGAAACATAAGGGGCCTGCTCCATCATCTGCTAGTGCACCTGCACCTAAGAACAAAGGTGAGCACAATAATCAGAACTTCAGAGCTAAGCATGTCTATTCTCAAGGTAGTGTGGCACAAGGGGGTAGTAAGCCTCATGCCTGCGCCAAGTGTGGTAGAAACCACTCAGGTATTTGTCATGAGGGCTCCACTGGTTGTTTCAAGTGTAGTCAGACTGGGCATTTCATGCGAGAGTGTCCAAAGAACAAGCAGAGAAATGGTAATGAGGGAAATAGAGCTCAGTCTTCTTCAGTTGGTCCACCAGACAGAGCTGCACCTAGAGGGGCTACTTCCGGTACTAGCGGAGGGACAAACCACTTATATGCTATCACTAGTCACCAAGAGAAAGAGGATTCGCCATATTTTGTCACTGGTATGATTTGAGTCTTTTACTTTACTGTTTATGCTTTGCTAAATCCAGGAGTAAGTTTGTATTTTATAACTCCTTATGTTTCTATGAACTTTGATGTTATTCCTGAGCAACTTAGTGAACCATTAAGTGTCTCTACGCCTGTTGGTGAGTCTATTCTAGCAGAGAGAGTCTATCATGATTGTCCCATTTCCGTCAATCACAAGAGTACCAGGGCTAACTTAATTGAGTTAGACATGGTAGATTTTGATGTCATTCTTGGTATGGATTGGCTTCATGCCAATAAGCCTCAGTTGATTGTAGAACTCGAGTAGTCAAGTTTCCCAAATGAGTCAGTCTTAGAGTGGAAAAAACAATTCAGTAGTGCCTAAGAGTCGTTTCATTTCGTACCTTAAGGCAAGGAAGTTAGTTCCTAAGGGGTGTGTATATCACTTAGTCCGAGTTAATGACTCAAGTGTTGAGATACCTCTTATTCACTCAGTTTCAGTCTCAGTAGTAAAATAGTTCCCACAATTCTTTCCAGATGATCTTCATGAAGTCCTTCCTGAGAGAAAAATAGACTTTGACATAGACATCATTCCAGATACTCTTCCTATCTCTTTTCTGCCATATAGAATGGCACCAACAGAATTGTAAAAGTTGAAAGAGTTGAAAGAGCGATTGAAAGTTCATGAGAAGAATTACCCAGCCTATGATCTAGAGTTGGTTGCCGTAGTTTTGCTTTGAAAATATGGAGCCATTATCTATATGGTGTTCATGTGAAAGTGTTCATCGATCACCAGATTTTTCAGTAGGTGTTTAGTCAGAAAGAGCTTAATCTCAGACACACAGAGTAGTTAGGGTACTCCAAGATTATTACATCAGTATTCTTTATCACCCAGGTAAGACTAGTGTTGTTGTTGATGCCTTGAATAGATTGTTTATGGGTTGTACCGCCCATTTTGAGGAAGGTAAGAAAGAGTTAGCACAAGAGGTGCATAAACTGGCACGATTAGGAGTTCAATTAATGGTTTTTTCAAAAAGAGGAATAGTGGTGATGAATGGGTTTGAATCGTCATTAGTTTCAGAAGTAAAAGGCGAGCAAGACCAAGACCCTGTCTTGTTTGAATTAAAGGCAAATGTTCATAAGCAAAAAGTGATGGCTTTTGAATGAGGGGGAGATAGTGTATTGAGATATCAAGGTAGGTTGTGTGTACCAATGGTAGATGATTGATTTACTAGAAATTTTCACCCATGAAGGGTGTTACGAGATTTGGTAAGAATGGGAAGCTCAGTCCCCAGTATATTTGTCCTTAAAGAATTGCCAAAGGATTAACAATGTAGCTTACGAGTTAGAGCTACACCAGAGTTAGCAGCAGTCCATCCGGTGTTCCACATATCCATGTTGAAGAAGTGCATGGGAGATACTTCACTTATAATACCAACTGAGGATATTGGTATCAAGGATAGCTAATCTTATGAGGAGGTTCTGGTTCAGAATTCTAGATCGCCAAGTTCGCAAGTTGAGGACTAAGGAAGTAGCATCAAGTCAAAGTTCTGTGGAGAAATCAGTTTGTAGAGAAGCTAATTGAGAAGCTAAAGAGGATAGGAAAAAGAGATACCCACATCTCTTCGAATCCGGAGAAGTTCCAAATTAAGGTACTAATCATTTTCTTGGCATTGATATTAAGTTGGCATATCGAAATTGCATGGTGCTTGTTGGGTGTTTAATCCGTATGTTTGATGTGACACCCTTAGCCTAGTAAGAGTAATTTCATTCGAGGATGAATGTTCCCAAGGGGGAGATATTGTAACATCTCACAATTTGAAATAACTAGGAAGAAGCTTATAATTGGAAAGAGTCATTTTTGGAAAGAATTAAAAATCTGGAAATTTAGTTAAGGAAAAGTGAGTTTTTGGTCAACTTCAAATGGTCATAACTCCTATCTCAGGATGAGTTAGGTGTAGTTACATATATGGTTGGGAAGCCCTTGGAATGATCTTTCCAACACCGCGGAATTTGCGCGATTCCGAGCTTGTATGTGTAAGTTATGCTCGTTGGAAGTTGGGCTGTTCGAATAAGGAAATGTTCAATCCGAATTTTGAAAGGGTAGTTTGGTCTTTTCCTTACCCTTTTATTTGATTTCGTTTTTGGTGATTAATTAGGGGTCTAAGCTGAGTTATATAAGTTTTCACTTTTACCAAAAGAATTAGGGTTTTGAAAGAAGAGAAAAGAAAAGGAGAAAAAAGGAGAAAGGAGAAGAACGTTCAAGATCCGTCAAGATCGTCGTGGATTGCTTGTGGATTTCGTCGGGGATGATCCCTACTAAGGTATGTGAGTCTCTCATAGTGTTGGGTTCATTCACCCATGCGCCAACCATGTTTAGTTCAGCGAAATTCTTCCTAAAAGAGTTTGAAAGTTGATGTTCTTGACATGAATTCTTGAATTTGAATGTTGTTCTTGAATTGGGATAAATTGAGAAGTTTCTGAGTTCGTTAAGCCGCATCATAAATCCGTTTTGAGTTAGGTTCTTAGGTACATTTATTGGTTATCTGTATCTAAAAGTAATTTAAGAAAATGAACCGAGTTTGAGTGAATTGGGGTTTCAAAATGAAGAAGAAATTTTGTCAGACGAAATTAAGGGGTGGCCGCGCGTCGTGCGCCTAATGCCCAAATATGAACATTTCAGCTTCACGTCACAGAGCTAACACGAGGTGTTCTACCTCAAAAGACGTCCTCAGAACCAAAATTAAATTATGCCTCCGCGTCGCAGACCCACCTTCAAATCTTGATTTTTGGTCTTTTCTCATGTTTAGCTATCTAAAGTCATTCCTAAACAACATGAGATTTTTCCAAACACCAATCGTAATCCTTGAATCCATAATTCAATTGAGGTATCAGTTAAGAGTCAAGTCAAGAGCAGTTAGGATTAAAGTCAATAGAAGTAAGGAGTCAAGTAAGAGAAGTTCATTTCAAGTTTTCAAAAGTCTTTTACAAACGTTTTAACTTTGTTTTTAAGACTTAAGCTTTGAGTTAAGCAAAGAGTAAAGAGTTGAGTTCATTTCTCAAAAGCTATTAGGGAAATAAGTATTCCCAAAAAAGTTTTTAAATGTTTTCACATTTTAAATAAGAACAGAAACTGAGATTTCCAAAGAGCCTTCTCGCTAGTTTTCAGAAAAGAGTAAATGCTTTCATAATTAAGCAAGAGGGGAAACTTTGATTTCCAAGATAGCCTTTGAGCTAAGGTTTTGAGTACTAATCTCAAATCACTGATGAATTATGTTTTTAAACATAAGAGCTAATATTATATTTTGTGAGTAGTATTGAGCACCGAATTGGGGGCGAGCATGAGTTCAGATAACTCACGTCTCCATAAAACCATGTAGCCATCATGGGTATAAAAGGGTCATACTTTTTAGATGAACCATTTTCACAATAGACTAGTGGATCTACTTAGTAAGTTAGCTTCCTCTACCCCCGGCAAGGTATAAGATGGTCCTTGGTAGCGTGAGGTAAATGTTGTATCACCACTTAGGCTCATAGTGGTGGTTGTCGGTTAGAGAAACTCCCACAACAGTAATTGCATGGTTCCTCAAGAGGTTCTTCTTAGTATGAATGAGGGTATGGGACTTCATTCATGCATTGCACAAGTGGACTTTGAGAGGAAGCATGGTATGTCTTTTATGATATTATGATTATGAGTTGACATCATGTTTTAAACAATTTTTTGTTTCTTTATATTGCACTTGTTTTAAACTGCCAAGGTAAGTGTTTCTTTCAAAATCTTTTCAAGCCTATGTTATGTTTAGCATTCCAACTCGCATACTCGTACATTCAATGTACTGATTCCAGTTGGCCTACATCGTATTATGATGCAGACGCAGGTAATTAGGATCGGCATTCCGGCGCATCGTTGATCCAGTGAGCAGTTTAGAGTCTGTTGGTGAGCCTCCTTGCATTCTGGAGTATCCATTTCATTGTTTTCTAGTTTAGTTCATTAGGATGTTGTGGGGTTTGTCCCAACATCCATCTCAGTTGTTATTAGAGGCTTCATAGACAGTCAAATGTTAGTTCTTTAGTCTTTTCATTGTCATTATTCCATGTTGAGACTTAAGTTTGCCTTAATGGCCAATTGAATGTTCCTTTATAACAGTCCACTTTATTATATGAACTTATCTTTGTTGAGTTTAAATCTTCTGCTGAGTTAAGTAAGTCAGGCCAAGGGTTCGCTTGGGGCCATCAATGGTCTTCGAGTGCCAGTCCCGTTTAGGATGTAGGCTCGGGGAGTGACAAAAATCAACTTCAAAATCTCCAGCATTGCCATAATAGAGTAGAATAAGGTTAGGATGTGAGCCACCGATGCCTCGTACAACTCCCCCAACGAGATATGAGTTACGACGAACATAAAGTGTTCAAGATAAAAATGGTGATCGCTCACATTTGGTATAGTGATAAAAAATTTGTACACATTCTTTCATTAATATTTCCTTAAAGTTTGTTCATCAAGTTGTTAGCTAAAGCGATATTGTGTCTACTAATCAATCCTTTTCAAGTACATGAACTGAATGAAACATCAACTGGATGACACTTTCAAGACATCGAGCCATACACCTCGTTACAATTGGACAATCACTGAGTCATCCACCTCCTTACAATGGACAATCATCGAGTCATCCATCTCGTTACAATGGACATCATTTTTTATTTGTCAAGAGGGCCATATCATTTTGCATACGCTGAGAGGGCCATTGCATGATTAATCAGAGGAGGCTAACATTGAAGAATATTTTTAACTCACATCTATTTGGAGGTGAAGGATGTGCACACTATCTATTCCACGTTGAAATCGAAGGAGGCTGACTTTGAAAGATATTTCTAAGTCACATCTATTCGAAGGTGAAGAATGTGCACCTTATCTATTCCACGTTGAAGTCGGTGAAGGCTAATGTTGAAAGATATTTAAGTCACATCTATTTAGAGGTGAAAATATATACACCCTATCTATTCCACGTTAAAGTTGGAGGAGGTTGACGTTGAAAGATATTTTATGTCACATCTATTCGGGGGTGAAGGATGTGCACCCTATCTATTCCATGTTGAATTCAGAGCAGGGTGACGTTGAAAGATATTTTTAAGTCACACCTATTCAGAGGTAAAGGATGTATCTATTCCATGTTTAAGTCGGAGGAGGCTGATGTTGAAAGATATTTTTAAGTCACATATATTCAGAGGTTAACGATGTGCACCTTATCTATTCCACATTCAAGTAAGAAGAGGCCGGCGTTGAAAGAAATTTTTAAGTCACATCTATTTAGAGGTTAAAGATGTGCACCTTATCTATTTCACATTGAAGTCGGAGGAGGCTGGCGTTGAAAGATATTTATATTACATTACCGGAAGTGTTAGTGCTCACATATATCCTATCAATGGATTCTCATATGTCCTACCGATGGACATACATTTATTTTGCACAAAGGTCCTATCGATGGATCATCTTCATTCTTTCTACCGATGGGACATACATTGATTCCTACCGATGATTCATTTTCATTCGTCCTACCGATAGACATACATCCATAACCTATCGATGGATCATCTTCATTCGTCCTAGTGATGGACATACATAGATAGATCCTATCGATGGATCATCTTCATTCAGCTTACCGATGTACATACATTCTTATACTACCGATATATTATCTTCATTCGTCTTACCGATGGACATATATTCATATCCTATATATAGATCATCTTTATCCGTCCTACTGATGTATCATTATCATATGTCCTACCGATGGACATGCATTTATTTTACCCATAAAGTTCTACAAATGGATTGATCTCATTCGTCCTCCTGACAGATAAACAGTTATAGTGCAAAATATCCTACTGATGGATTCTCATACGTCATATCAATGGACATCCATTTATTTTGCTGAATATCCTATCAACAAATTTGTATTTGTCCTATCGATGGATTGACAATCATTTCTCCATCACACTAATATCCTGCCGATGGATATTATTTGTCCTTTTAACGTACGCACACCAGGCTTCAACAATCAAATGAAAGTTGCCAACATGCATGACTTTCGAATAAAGAATGACTTTGAATCACCAAGACAAAAACGTATCCATAAAAACATTCAAAGAAAATGGCAGAAAGTACCGTAAGGGATACTACCTTTTGTACTTAGACATGTTGTAGGACTATATATTAGTGTTACATATTGTATTAGGTCACAATTTAATTGAATTAATATAAAAAACTACATGTTAGGATATATATATGTTGCAACATATGACAGATCTGTTGCAATTTGTGTTGCAAAATTCAACATTTTATCCAACAGAATGTACATCTGTTGACACGGATGACAATTTGACGGATGAGTTATGATTAACGTTTCAAGCAAACCTCATCCAATTTTAGGTCAGTACAATATTTTAGGCCTATGGACACACTAAATCTGGACAACGCTTGTAAAATGTTGCCTAAAATGTTTTTGGGTACGCTTTTAAAGCGTAGACAATGTTTTTAACTTTTGGCTTCGATAATATTGACAACACTTGTAAAACGTACTCTTTAATGGTATAGGCTACACTTTATAAGTGTTGTTATATTATGATATAATTGGCCACAACTATTTATAAATATGACCACACTTTTAAAGTGTGTTATTTTTATAATTGAAAAAATAATACATTACAAGTGTAGCCTTAATGCTTTCACTAAAATATTATATTCCCTCCAACATTTTCAATTGGCTTGCTCCAATTTTTATTTATCAAGAAAAATAAGTCATAAAACATAAAACCTTTCAACAATTAGGTCTTTGCCCCAAATCAGATTATTTTTATAATTTCTTGAAGAACAAAATTTGCTCCAAATATGAAATTTTCCCCAATTTCTTGCAGAACAAAAGTTTCTCCAAATCTGAAACTTTTCAAGGGCTCACAAATTAACAGGTATTTCTTCATCAATACATAAAGTAAAGATTTTTCACAAAGAAAATTGAAGGAATGAATCGCTCCTAAGCTGACTACGATTTTGCTCCTAATCTGATTACCATTTTACTCCTATGATATGACTGCCATTTTGCTCCTATGATATGACTGCCATTTTGCTCCTAATCAGCTGACTACATTCTTTACGATATGACAACGATTTTTCTCAAAATATGAAAATTTGTTCATCATGAATCGCTCGTCTAGCTGTTCTAATCTGCTTGAAGAACAAAATTTACCCCAAATTTGATTTTTTTTTATTTTCGCTGTTCTAGTCTAGCTGATGAACAAGATAGAACAAATTGCTTCACTTCAGAAGATGGTATCTTAAAGCTTCATCATATTGAAAGGATTTTGTTGGAATAGGATTTATCAGGTAAAAATTTTATCTTTAAAAGTCTAAATTTATGGCATCTGGGTTTATTGCTTGTATATGGTTACACATTTAACTTTAAGGTTCGGATATTCTTGTGTTGTTGAGATAGGTTTTTGTTGACTTTTGGGAGTCTAGCTTGTTTTTGTACTACCCACATCAGTTAATTCTTTGCCCTATTTTTCTCTTTTAGATTTTTTAGTTTCCCTTAAACCGTCCAAAGGTCTATTGAATCTCGATTTTTGGTTTAGTCTCAGACTGTGTACTGTTTGTGATGAGCTATGTTATGAAACTTATAGATGATATTTTTCTCTTATTATACTTTTTTATTAGTTAGTGATATTGACATTGTTTGTTGATTGCTAAGTTGACATACATATCTATTGTTTGTGTTTGATAGCTACTACTACTAAAAACATGTGCTCTTTTGTGTTCACCAATGTTTGAATTTGTGACTCGGGTAAGACCATTCAATGATCAAGGGTGAAGGGATTTCAACCATCTCATCACATTCATCGATGGCTTGTTTTGATAGTATGTCTTGATGATAAGTCTTATTGGATGTGTTGGGCTAATATTTTAGCTTAATTTTATGTCTCAATTGACCATGTTGAACCTGCTATATTTCAAAGAGTTACTAATATTTTCTTTTACTTCTCTTCTCTGAGGTATTTTGATATTTTTTTGTTTATTACTTTTGAAACTATTTACTGTATATTTTCATTTTGTGTGAATTTTTTTTTACTTAATTTTGTTTGGAATACGCCATAAGAGATGAAGAAATATGGTAATAGTGGTACTTGTTAGGTTTCCTCTCCCTCAAATTGTAGTATTCTATTGGCATTAGTATTCTCTATTTGGTTAAAGTAAGTTTGGAAGGAGGAGGAAATTTATTCTTGGTTCTGAGTGTATTGACTTTCTTTATCTGTAATATAATAAATCTTGAACTGTGGAGAGATAACAAAAATAAGCTAGAACTTGACCATGCTTAGGGCTCTGTTAAGTTTTTCTGGAATATGTTGAACAGTGAACTCCTATGGTTCTTATTTTTTTAAGATGGTTTGAATGACAACTTTGTTTATTTTAGATGACACTCGAAGTAAATTAAGTAAAGAGAAGTAGCATGGAATGGAAAACTAAAGAGATTTGAACATGTTTTTGGCATTTATTTAACTTAAAATATGTAAATTGATTAGTTTACCGTATGGACGAGTATCATATAAGTTCTTAAAACCACTGATAGTAGTTAACTGAGAGGATAGTTGTGTTTTAATTATGTTTTGGCTGATTTTGTATGTATATAAAGGAGTGTATGTATGTATGAATATTTACTAGTTTGTTTTAACAACTAAACACTACAACATTTTAGGCATAAGGCCACTCTCTCTCTCATGTGAGTATCAAGTATCCTATCTCCAGATCTCTCTCACCAAAGGAAACAGAGAGGAAACCTTTTGCCTTCCAACCAGATGTTAAGGACCAAAATTTTGCATAGGTGGCAAACAAAAGGAAGAGCAAGAACATGGTGTAGTAGTATGGAAAGCCCGCATATGGAATTAAGTGGTAGGTGGCATTTTTCACAAATGCAGATTAAAGCAATGTGTGTGCAGATGAGAGAATTAAGTGGTAGGTGGCATTTTTCACTGGCATTCTTCTGCTCCAAGTGATGAAATAGGGTTCATTCACCCATCCCAGTTTGTCCTATTGAATGAAGATATTGGCATTCCTTCAGATATGGTTCTCAACATTTGTATTTAGTAGTCACAAGCTGGGCATCTCAACCAAGGTTCTCTTTCCATTTTATGTTGCAGCCGAAAATGCATTTGTGAAACCATATAAAAATTATAAATTGCACCATAGAGATGATAAAATTGCTTCAATCTGCTCCTCATCCTCTTTACTTAGTCTCGAAAGTGAATTGATGAAGCACAGTAGGACACTATTGCTTCTAAGTTGTGATTTTGGAACATTATGGAATTTCAGGTTTGTCTTAACAATATTATAGTTTTCCGGTTCTTATAAATGATGACATCTATCAATAGCTTTTTGAATAGATACATACATTTTTTTCTTATTCAGGAAACTAGTCTGTCAAAGAAGCAATCTCTTTCCATGTTTATGAATGAGCATATCTTTTCGTCTGTGATTCTCTCCCATTCACCTAAAAGTGAAAAAGCATGGAGCCAAAGGTTACATACCTCTCTTTGTATATGTAAATTCTTTTTAGATATTGGTTTGGTGTATGTGGTAATGGCACATTGACAAATTGGCATATCTTCTCTATGAATCCCCTTTTTTGGGCTTGTTTTAGCGGGCCTGTTTACAACTGCACATTCCAGTTGTATGTATCTGTAGTTTCAAAAAGGAAAAAAGTATGTTACGAGAAAGAGAGAGAGAGAGCGAGCGAGAAACTATGGTTCAACTTATGCGATGCTACTTGGATCCGAATATAAGCTAGTGAGGGACATATTATCTATCACAGGAATAAAAGAAGAAAATAATGTCACACTTATTTATCAAATTGAGATTGATACAACTTTTTTTGATCTCTTCATGGAGATTAGTGTCTTGTCTTTTTCTGTGAGTTAGTTTGAAATGAATTTATTTTACCCTTTTGATGGTCAGTCATTAACGGTTCTTATTACTGTTAATCACTGATAGGAGGTGGGTGATCAAGATAATTGCTAGAAATTGTTCAAATCTGCAAGAGATTATGGAAAGAGAATATGAGTTAGTGAAAAAACTAGCAGAGGTCTTATTTTGGATTATACTATAAACTAATGAATATCTATAGCCTATTGGCTGATCACCATTTGAGAGTTATATCGCTAGGTTGATTTCACCTTGTTTTCACCTGGAATTTTCATGTTTTTACTCCCATGCCTCAACAACACAACCACATCCCCCTAGGGATAAGGAAAACTTTTTCTATTAAGAAATGAATCTAGTTTCTTATCATAATTCTAATTTGGTACTTTATCTATTGTTTATATTATTTCAGGGCAATCTAGCAATAGAACTAACCTTTTTTAGCAAAACTGCAAAAATCTATTTGGCAGTGTAAGTTTGTAGGGCATTTAATTATAAATAGAAGATAGAGTAGGTTTATTGGCCCAAGAAGGAAATACTTCACTTTAGCCATGTATTTTGATGCATTGAGAGAAATTACGTATAGCAGCTTCACTGTCATTAACTGATAAAGTGTCGTGTGGTCATCGTGTGATAATGTGTTTTGATTATTCCTGATCTTCCATTGAACATGGGCTTAGTTTTCTTCAATAGCATTCATGTTGTTTGGTTTTGATTTGCTTTAACGATGATAATGTCCTCATCCAGTCATTAATGTTGTGTTTAATTCAATTTGTTTTGATTTGGAACAGAGTGTTCAGTTTAACTATATGAAATTAGTGTGCCAATTGATGTAAGGAAAAGTTGTGGATAGCACATTGTAAGTATCTTTGAGAATAGAATATTTGACTCTTGTGATGTTGGATTTTTTCCTCCATATTTGCTAGAGCACCTATTCTTCCATACGTTCCAACATATAAAAATAGGAGTGGATTGGAAAATTAGCCTGTGAGCATCATTGTTAGCCTTAGTAGTCCACCATCTCATAATCATATTTCTAAGAGGTCTATAATCACTTTCAATCCCTATAGAACCAGCATAAATATTTCAGATATTTCTAATAAAGTGCCATGCCACAAAATTGTGATCAATGGTGTCTTTTCCTGGTTTATAGAAGCAGAAATAGTTGACAGGTTGTGACAGCAGAAACTTTGGTTTCTTTGCTCTCTAATCTGATCCCAAGCAGATGAGCAAGTGAATTCTCCATTTGCATTGGGTTTCCAGATTGGTTGATCAGAAACCATAGGCTGGTAGTGAATTTGAGTCGCAAGAATGGTCGCAACAAGATCCAAAGGTGCAGTTTGAATGATCTTTTCAATATCCCAGATTCCATTGATAAAAAAAGCATACACTTTGATTTTGTTTGGTGTTGAGTTTCCTCTTTTTCCATGTTTTGTTTTGTGCGACTGCTATTATGATTTACATGTCTGCATTAGAGTATCTTGGGATTTTTCTCCTGCTGCCCCTGTTCTTTGGCTTGAAGTGGACTACGAAATTTAGAAAGTTTTTTGGCCGTTAAATTTTGATTTGTAAACTGTAATCTGGAACCTGCAATCTGAAACTGTAATATGCAATCAACAATCTGGAATCTGGAAACTGCAATCTGGAACCGTAATCTGCAATCTGAAACTCAAATAATCTGTAGTATGTAATCTGCAATCTGCAATCTGGAACTTCTTGCCTCTTCTATAACTGCTGCAATCTGATTTGCTGTACATTTTAAATGTGTAGGGAAATGGAGGTGATCAAATTTGAAAGGTCGCCACAAGTCAATTTGATCTCATTGAAGTGGATGACGAAGAGTTTTTGAACTATTGTAAAAGTTTGAATACATTATGTTTGATTTTGTGAAATATATTCATTGCTAGAATATATTGAACTATTGTAAGAGTACTTTTTTAACTATTGTGTACACATATTTAGAATATTGCTTTATAAGTATGTGTTTGTACATAAGACATGATACTATCTGTTGAAGTTTATTGCAAATCTATATATTTGAATTACTTATTAGCCAATTTAATGCTTGAGATTATTTATTGCAAAATAACATTGGTTTTTTTTAATTAGAAATTGTGGCATATAAATATTTTATAGCCAAAATAATATTACCACACTTAAAAGTGTAGCCATAGGACTGTAAATTGTGGTATGCACATGGGCAAGGACTACACTTCAAAGTGTTGTCATATATTAGATAGAAAAGGCAACACTTTAAAATCGTGGGCAATAAGGAAGCAAAGGCCACGCTTGAAAGTGTAGTTGTATGAGAAAGAAATGTTGCTATATGAGGTACTGGAAAGCGTGACCTTTTTGCCTTTTAGGCTACGCTTTTAAGTGTAGCTGATAAGGCAACACTTGAAAAGTGTCGCCTAAACTCTAAGGTTACGCTTCTTTCATCCACCTCTGGAAAAGCGTGGCTTAAAGTAAAAAAGTGTGGCCTTTTATCAAAGGCCACACTTTTTCATAGTTTAGGCCACACTTTTCTAGGGTGGTTGTAGACATAAAATGTTGTAGTGGGTGAAAACGATTGTTAGTCAGCATAAAACCCAATGAAAGGTTGGGGTCGAACCCACAAGAAGCGGTACGTGTTCAAATTCAATTAGGAAGTACAAATGTGGTCTAATTAGCTATAGGAAAAGAAATTATCAAAAAAATCACGTAAACAAGTCTAAAGGGAGTGACATGAATGTCAGATGGGGGGTTTTGGTTTGCAATTATCATCTACAACACAATCAAATGCTAAGGAAATAACAATATAGAAAGGAATTCTCTGGATATGATCGATTATAGGCAAATTTCACTATATGGGTAATTGGAATTACTAATAAACAGCGAAATATCCATGGGTAGGCTAGGATATATGTGAGATAGTTTTCTCTCAAACAACTATCACGATTCAAGTGATTTCTTTCGAACATCAACAAGATTAGCAAATAAGAACAGTCCACACCTTAATTCATCTACTCTCTCAAGCTAGATAGGTAGAATCGAGGTTAGGATTTACTCTTTCGAGCTAAACCCATATCACCCCAATAACTACAATCATCAATTGAAAGCTTTGATTCTAAAACTTCTTTTTCAAGCAAGCCAAGAATTCTAAGTTCAAATTTCATTTGCAACTATAATTATTAGATTAAAACGCAGCTATCAATTAAAACCCACTTCAATTAAGCATTTAAATCAGTAATTAACAATATCCATAAGCTAATTCAATCCATAATCACATGATCACACCCCAGAATTGGGTTTTAGCTAAATATCATAAAATGGTAAAAACAACTACCAAATCGATTAGCCATCAGCAGGGTAATAGTCTCCATGCCTTTACAATGTTTTCCAAAGTTAAATTGAAAGGCCAAGTCAAAATCCTCCCAAATTTACATAAGAACTCTAAAACTTGGAGAAAACTCTAACTCTAGAATGGGAACGGTAATATCCGGGTGACCACTCTTCAAAACTCCTTTAAAAAATCAATTTACAGTTTCCCAAAATTTTGTGTAAGAGTCCAGTCAACGGATTAAGTCGGGCTCGGTGAGTGGTTCGGTGATCCACCCTTTGGTCTCTTCCCTCACCAATTTGCATTGGTTCTTAGCATCCCAAGTCCTGTAACTTTGGGCCATCTATTCTGTTGTCGTGGAATCGATCAGAGATTCACCGAATGCCCATTTCTGCCACCGATTTGGTTTCTTCCCCCAGGGCTGGCGCACTGGAACTTTAGGCGAGCTAAATATCCACTCGGCGGTTCACCGAGTGATCTTGGTGATCACCATGATCGCTTTTCTCCACTTCTTTAGCTTGTTTTGGTCCTTTTGCCTATTAGTGTCCTTACATTGCTTCTTAACTCATATACCTGAAAATCAAGGCTTTAACATCACTTTATAGCATAAATTAGACATTTGAGGACACTTGTACTATCAAAACAAAGCCCGAAATGAGTCCAAATCTCGGACTCATCAACACCCCAAACTTAAACTTTTGCTTTTCCTCAAGTAAAACTCAGGATCAGCAGTTCAACAAGGATGTCTACAAACAGTTTTTCATAAGACTCAACATGAATGCACACAACAGGGTTCAAACTACACATACAATGATTAATTGTGCACTCAAATATTCAAATTGTGACTCACCATTATCAAGGATACTCAAGTTCACAATACTTGCCTCAAATGCAAGATTAAGCTCAACAAAGGTACTCAAATGCCCTCACAACAAAGATGATTCCACATTAACACAAAATTCTTCAACAACTTAATATCTAGGAATCACCTACAACTCACACACTCAAAAACACACGAACACATGCATGACTCCACCCATAGGCTTACCCTTATTTTCCAATAAAAAATCATTTCAGCTTACTAAAGATCACAAAGGTATTTTTTTAAGGCTTGTAACGAGGCTGAGTGTAACAGTATAGTCATTTAGGCTTAGTGGCTTCTACCTTCATGAAGTATGTCCTGAAAATCACTCTTTCTCCTTCCCTTTTATATTCAAGCATGTTCAAACTCCACTCCATTATTCAACTAGACATGAATCACCGGATACTCCATTTTTCACTATGTTCACACACTTTATTTCACAATTTTTTTTATTTTTAATCTTTCTTTTTCTTTCTCTTTTTTTTTTTACATAGAGGGGTTCCATATTTTTCAAAATAATCCATCAAAGGGGGAATTCTTCACAGTTCTTGACTTTCCTTCTTTTTCACCACACCCCCAAGTTAGGCTTTTGGCCTAAGTTGACTATTCAAACATACCAATACTTCATGAAGGTTATAGGTGATGAGATAAACAGGTCAAAGTTGGTCAAGTTTCTTCCAAGAAAGGTATAGTCTCAAAAGGTGCCAAGCTAGGTTCACACATCTCACAAGGTTCGCCACAAAGAGGTATATTGTCAAATTGGCTCACTCTTCAAAATTCTTGCCTAAGATCATTTCAATTGGTCACTTCACTCAATCAATCGGACTAGTAGGACAAGTTCTAGGTGTCATCAAATAGAATGTTCAAAACAATCTCACCATACAAGGCATTGGTACCAATATCAAACAAGACTCCACACTTTCTAGCTAGCATTCAATGTTCATCACAAGAGACTCATTTCACCACCGCCTAGTCACAACGTGATGCAAAAAGTTCACATATTGCTTATGTAACTTTGTTTGCCTCATCGTAGCCGCATATTCATTTTGTTCAATTAAGAGAACTATTCGAGTCATCGATATTGACCACAACCGACACTCAAATTTGTACAAGAACAACCACAATCACATGCACAAGAGGTGGCAAAATTTTAAAATTGATTCAAAATCATTTTCATGTCAAAACAATGGGCCACAAGATAAGAACATCCGCAACACAATTCAACAACCAAGATATATATCAAAACCAATAAGCTCAATATTCATAAAACTATCTAAACAAAGCCAATATACACAAAATAGTCACATGAGGCAGGTATGGAAATAACTCACCCCACCCAACAAAATATGCAGTTGTTCTCAAATGCAACTAAAACAAAACAGTGTATAAAAAGTAACAGAGAGGGAGGGGAAAAGTCATTGTGGCAGGCTAAGCCTTGGTGAAGTCTGCATCTCAGTCACTCCATCTGTCGGGGCATCAGTGCCCAGTGTCTCATCAACCTTGGCTCCACCTGAGCCTGCCATGGAAGTATCCCTCAGGGAGCCTTGTCTAGCTATCTCGAACATAGCACCCTCTAAGTCAGCCAGGTCCTCATAAACAGCCTCCTTACGCACATCAAAATGCTCCTCATTTGTCTCGGCCTCGGACTCAGCAGTAGCAATATCAGCCCTAATATCATCTATAGTGGTAGCCGGAGGCACCTTAAAACAGACTGGAATATATGCACTAGGGTCATCGGGGATCTCCACTGTCCTGAATAATGAGGTAAAATCTGTGGACTTCATATGGTCCACATCTTTCCACAACTCATCAACATTGGCCTTCAAAGCCGTCACCTCCTCAGTAGCATCCTTCCATGTCACGACCCGAGAGCACCCCCTAGTCGTAACATGGCGTACTCGACCCCAAAGGGGTCTTATACAAGCCTCATAGCATTCATTCATCGCATAGGTAATAGAAATAGTACATAAATTAAAACTTTTTATTCAAACACCATACAATCTAAAGACATTCATAAAGTAGCGGAATACTAAAGTCTCACATGGCCATCTTAGACAAGACATTAAACAAGATAGGGTCACGGCCCTTTACAATCGAAGTCTTTATAATAGCTTCAAAGCATAAAATAACTAGACACATTAAAAGTTCTTGTCCTAGATCTATGAGGATATACCAAAAGATGTCTTGGAAGAAGTCTAATCCCAAGCTTCACTAGAGAATTCAATCACTTGCCGGAACCTACACTTGTAGTAAAAACATAGAAGAATGGGTTAGCACACAAAAATGTACTAAGTATGATGACCATGCAAAAACATGCTTTAAAAGGGACATTTTGGTTGGAAACCAAGCATTATGCCACTTTTTATAAATATTATTAACAATAGCATAAGAGACATCAAAGACAAATATAATCATCTAACAAGTCATAACATCACATTTGAACAATATCAACATGTAACTCTTCACCTTCACATTTAGCCTTCACCTCAAGTAACCCTCATGCTATACCTTGTGCAATGTATAGATAGCGTCCCATACCACCATCCACACCAAGGTACCACATTAAAGTGACCAAAAGTGAACTTACCATTCAACCTTTCCATTTCCCATGATACTCATATAAAAGAGACCTAAACCATTAAAAAGTTATTTCATCACATAAGGACCATCACCTAAGACAACCCCTAAGTCATACTTGTGCAATGTGCAAGTAGCATCCCATAAAACTACTCACACTAAGTACTCCTTTGAAGTCACCATAGACAAGGCACATTCAAATACAATAAGTCATAATAAGGAAGTAACTCATAATATCATCCAAGTATAGCATACATCATTACATTAAGTATTTAAGAGTCAACATTCTTCAATAACTTCATTTAAAGGGCTTTCATACAGTAGTCATTAAGACTTAGAGAAATCACTATAGCCCTTTTGAAGCCTACTCGTGCCATGTATGGTTAGCATCCCATTCTACTACCCAAACTTCATCAAACTCCTCAAGAAACTATAATGCACATATCACAGGATGGGTATAAGCGTTTAACCGACATAGACCATGATAACTAGGTCATGGAATCCGATGTACTATCCCACATCGTAAGGGTTGGTCTACTTGCCTAAGGTAAACCGGTTAACATTAGCTCTAATGGAATCTGCTAGCTAATATCCTATGTGGGCACATAGTTATGGTATAGGAAGATGTTCATTGGAACTCTAACCTAACATTGGGAGAGTTTCCATCTAACCATATCTACTCTGTGCTTAGCCTACATTCCCATAGATTATTTCTTTCACATTACATTAGTGTATTAGGGAGGAATGCCATAGGCCTATCGACCCATGATACATCATTACACAAGGAAGGAATGCTATAAGCCTATCGATCCATGGTACATTCAAGGATAACTCTAGAGTCCCCATGAAAAGAATGCCATAAGCCTATCGATTCATGGTACCTTATAACATGTTTATACTCATGAAAGGAATGCCACTAGCCTATCGATTCTAGAGTTTTCATTACATTATATCGTTTATGAAAAGAATGCCTAAAGACTATCAATTCATAGTCATCAAGTCAAGACACATTCATCAGTCATTTATGAAAGGAATGCATAAGCCTACCAATTCTAGATTCAACATTCCCATTAAAGAAACTCTTCACATTCCATCATCATCATTCATGAGTGTTAAGAGAGATATAACATTCAATCCTAATATAATTATCTTCTTAACATGATCATCATTCTATCATTGAAATCACATGCAAATCCTTCACATCACATTCACATATACAATATCATGATAACACTTCAATTCATCAAACAATGTCCTCAAGGCCATGATCACAATGTACCTAGTAAGTAAATACCTCCACCATTCAAGTGGATCAACAATTCAATCACAATTCTAATTCATCAAGTAATTAGGTCAAACTTTCCCTTTCAAGGCTATGATCACAAATCCTAAATTCACCAACAATTCACCATAATTAGGCATAGATGATGATACAATTCAATAATCTAAATCAATCTAAGCATAAATCCACCATCATTCATTCATAATCAATAGACCCACTCATAAGTCACAATTTAGAAATTGAGAGAAATCATGGGCTCATAGAGTAAAATCATCTTAAATAATCAATTAAACATCAACATAATCATAATTTATCATTTGAAAATGTTTGATGCAAGAACCCATGAGATTGAGTGAAATCTAGGGTTTTGAGAAAGTTGAAGACTTTGAAAACTTCTTTGAAATTGACTCTAGGTTGAAAACTAAACCTAGATGAAGGATCACCATACCTTGCTATTGATTCCCCACGAAAATTGAAGAAGAAACACCTATAAATCCCCTACCCTAGCTTGAACTTGACCTTGATCTCCAATGGAGTTTCTAGAGAAGACTTTTTGGGAGGGAAGGGTTTTGATTTGGAGTTTTTGAAGTAACGAGGTCTAATTATGTTTTTAATACACTTAAAATATATTAAAACAATTAAAATAATCTATCCCACACTAATTAGGACTTGGGGTGAATTGGATTCACCCGTAGATTGGCCGTGTCAATTAACAGCAAAGTAGGTCCAATTGACGGACCCCAATCAACGGACCGTGGATGGGTTGATGGACCGTACTGGTCATCCGTCAATGTTGGTTGTGGCTTGAACATGGGGGGCATGACCCACGGAGGCCATCCACGGGGCGTGGATGGACCTACGGGGCGTGGTCCCCTTCCGTGGTCCACCAAGTTTGGGGCATCCTTGAGGTTTCAAGGGGTCTTGGGGGTTAGACTTAGGGTCCTCCTCAAGGACCCCTAGGGTGGTCCAAGGGGAGTCGTACCTTGATGTTTAACCCCTAAACCCTTCACCTTGACTTGGGAAAACATAAAACAACTTTAAAACTCATGACAAACACAACCGCACACATGTTAGGCTCTAGTTTCACTAGTTCATTTTTAGGGTCGTTACATTAGCCCCTACTTAGGAACATTAGTCCTCGAATGACACTTTAAACACATTAAGAGGTAACGACTTAAGACTATCAATCCACAATCATGAATGCAACATCAGTATAAATGTACACAACTAGGAGGAAACATCAACTCCACATCAATAAGCTCAAAACACAACAATAAGGTAGGAACTACATCTACAATTTCATTATGCATCAAAACTTCACATTTCTCATTACATTGGAGGTACTTCCTTCTCCAAATCACATACCATGCTCATCATAACATCATTAAGCACATTATGAAATTTCTTCATAAAAACACATTTAGTCATGTTCAACATTTAACCTCATGAAGCATATACACAACTCATACTAAATGCATATCAACAAGAGGAGCATAATTCATGAAAACTCAATTTCTCATTTAGACATAAACTCATTATGAACATGCATAACATAAGGAGACCATGGAAACACAAAATCACACATGACTCCAAAATATGAAACAAGCTACAAGGAACTCTTGGTCTCAAGCTTGAATAAGAATAGAAGGAAAGAGATAAGGATATCGGAACTCTCAACAACCTTACTATTCAACATACTATCCCCCACTTAGGAGTAAACTTAACTAAGGCTAACATGAAAACAACATAGGAACCTCAATCAAGACATTCACAATCTATAAGAAACCATCAACATATCGGTGTTTTTAAACTAGGAAGGTCCTCATTAATCAAATCTTGCTCAAAAACCACCTTACCAACACCACTCAAGGTCTTATATGAGTCTACCTCACCGAGTCTAAACTCCTCAAACTCACTACACCTCTTAAGGTGAGATTATCAAGCAAGCCTAAGTCATGAACATCAAGGATACTCAAAGGCCTTACCATCTAAGCACATTATCTCCCCCTCGGGATAAATCCTATCCAAACTCTTTTAAGCATCACCTCTTTCAATTCCAAGATCAGAGCAAATTATCACTAAACCTCCACATTCATCACACCTAGGCATTTCTAAAACACCACATTTCATCAACTCTTTCAACATACCTCAAAAATCATCATGACTAAGTTGGGTTCTATCATAAACTAAACATAACCATAAAGCAACCCATTCATACTAAAGACAACATCACAATCTATCACCACAAGTCTAACAAGTCACATAGCTATAATTGACATCAAAACTTACCTTTTTCTCCCTTGATCCTTGTAGCATTAGCCCTTCGAGTAGTCACATCTTCAAGACCACCGGATAAGGAATAAGAAAGAACTTATGGATTCAAACTCAATGGCATGACTTGAAGAATATGAAAGAAGTGTAACTTCCTAACGTCCTATAGCCTCTCGCGACTCACACCGATGAAAAAGACTCTACTAGACGTGGCTTGTGAGACATCAATCCTAAAAATTATTCCCAAAACCTTATGCTCTCATACCATGTTTGTCACGACCCAAGAGAACCCCCTAGTTGTAACACGGCGTACTTGTAACGACCCTAAAAAATGAAGTAGGATAAAGTAGAGCCTCACATGGGTTTTATACATTAATAACTTGTTAAAATAATGAAGAATAGCCTTTTTAGTCAGTTTTAAAGAGTTTGGAAGTCAAACGTCAAGGAACGACCAAGACGTTCAGAAACTAGTCTTTTCCGTGTTCATATTTTTATGTGTTGTTTGGAGTCTAAAATCAGTGGAGGTGACCCTAGTGTCTTAATAAATATTTTTAGGGTAAGAAAGTTTGGGTACGACTCCACGGGACCACCCTAAGGGTCCCCGAGGAGGACCCCAACCCTTGGTCAAACAAGCTGCCAAGGTAGCTTGAAGTTGTGCATAAAGGGAGTGGCTCCGCGTCGCGGACCTGCTACACCAATGGCCAAAAATTGGGTCCGCATCGCGGAGACATCGCGGACTCTACTGTCTCAGAATTTAATTTCTAGAAACTTGTGGGAACACCTCCGCGTCGCGAACTTGATCCCCGACGAAATCTGGGAAAATAAACTCAAGTTTGACTTGTTTAAAAGGTCCAACTAAGTGAAGGGTAGTTTGGGGAATTATTATAAACAATTATTCTACCTATTTTAGGGTATTTTAAGTTGTTTAAAACCCCAAAACCTAGAATTAGACCCCATTCTTCAAATTGACCCTTCCTTCTCAAAAATAGATTCTCTCAAAAACTCCATTAAAAACCTTGATGAAGCTCAAGCTAGAAGATGGGTTTTCAACTGATTTCTTCTTCAATTTCATGGGTCTTCAATAATTAAGGTATGGTAACTCTTAATTCTT